>JAIPMN010021181.1:0-12028 GCA_020650975.1 Apostichopus californicus | reverse complement strand
CATGCCAAATCTATATTAAACAAATAGAAAAAATAAAAAGAGAAAACGCCTTTTTGAAAAATGGAAGCGTCCTCGCAGAATGGGCGGGGCATCTTTATTTTGCTTCAAGGAACATGTTTTCGCTCGGAAAACAAGTTTCATACTTCAACTCTAATAAAAAACAATTTACATCTCCTATAACTATTACTATTAACAAGAAATAACTATTTTTCGTAATCTGCAAGTAAACCAAGTTTATTTATGTCCATGCATTGTTATTTAAATGGTTAAACTGCACTCCAACTTATC
Source organism: Apostichopus californicus (assembly GCA_020650975.1). Taxonomy (NCBI): domain Eukaryota; kingdom Metazoa; phylum Echinodermata; class Holothuroidea; order Aspidochirotida; family Stichopodidae; genus Apostichopus; species Apostichopus californicus. Next base: position 11,740 of record JAIPMN010021181.1, on the reverse strand, counting down.
TGGAAGGGTGCCTCGTGGTACATAGCTTGTACTGCAACCTCCAAGATTGCCTGGCGAAGTTAAGACTTATGTCACTGTGTTTGGGGTTCACAGTTAGAAAACGTCCCCCGTCAGTTTTACTACATGATTCTTTGAGTGTTACTACTCATGCAAGCCTGAGAATGCTTTTGTAAATATTCTCGCTTTCAAACGACTGTGTCAAAGTCTAATTGATTCTTATAAACGAAGTTACGCGTTTTCCGACGTTTCGCGTAACCACATATTGACCTTCTATTTCGTTTAAAAAAGAATTTCAACGCATCGTTGGAAATTCCACGAAGGAAATGTCTGAGATAACCAATCGTTAAAATTCGTTGAATTTCGGAAAAAATCGGCGAATTTCGATAAAAAACGAAGAAATTCGGTTATTTTCCTTGCAACGAATTTTAACGGGAGTTAAGCGAAATCAGTACTGTACCTTCCGAACAGCACCGGCTGCAGAAGTCTTCCAGAGGCACCTGGGTTTCGGAGAACAAGACCCGCAGCCGCAGAAACCGGCCCTGGTATCAAGACTAACGGTATTGGGAGAAGCGTCAAGCAAACCGAGATCCACCATGCCTGTTACGATAGATTCAAAAGGAAGTGAATTGCGCTTCCGGCCAGGGCAGACAGATCAGTCAGAGTCCCGATGATCACTGGGAGTCAAAAGAGAAATTGAAGGCAGAACAAGGCGCCTCTTCGTCCCAAGTATTCATGGACCATGCACAACGGAAACTGGAGGAGCTGCTGGTGGACGTTGACACAGTGGCCCGCTCCGGAATGAAGTTTGCCTTCGTCCTTATGCTGACTACCAAAGTGCTGATTAGCTACCACCGCAGCTCCCCCAGGACGAGAACCATGTGTCGCGTCCCGAGGCAGACAGTTATTGCTGCTCCTAGGGCCACTAGTCAGACTGACCCATGACCAGCTAGCAAGGTTTGTCACACGTTCTGTAAAGGCCAGACGGGAAGAAATCATCTCCACCATCCGTCGGTGGAAGCCAAAGCCAGAATATTTGCGCTGCTGTCCCTTGGGGAATTGCAGAAAGAAGTTTCCCCGCTGGAAAACCTAGCCAAGTTCGAGTTCCGGACAATGGAAGACACAGGCCAAGACCGTTACGCCCAAGAGATAATAGGGCAGCCAGTGGAGAGAGATCAGCGATACCCAGGGCAAAGGCAGATACTGGGCAGAGGCCAAAGTTTATCAAGTCGACGTCCGTGGGCGTCAAGAGGAACAGGCCAAGACTTGGCATCTACGACCAGATGAGACAAGAACTGCTCCTCCACCTGACCGTCATTGGCCTCCCGGCCCTAGGGGTGCCCACCTTACCTCGCCAAAACTGCAGGTGGGGGGGGGGGAGACTGTCAAGGTTCTCCCAGCAATGGGAATACATAGACGGGGACATGTGGGTGTTAGACACAGTTGCAAGGGGGTAAAAAATAGAATTCACCTCCAGCATACTTTTTGGGGGGCGGAGGCAGACAGACCCCAACACCCATGGACCCTGTCCATAGTTTAGCTCTCAAGAGGGTAGAGGTAGTGGGACCACGCTTCCGGTCTCCCTTTTTCTAACCAAAAAACTGGATGGTACCATCCTAAACTTAATACCCTTCAATTCAAATTATGTCGGGCCAAAACACTTCCGCATGGAAACTTCAAAACTAATCATACCCCTACTCAGAAAGGGCATGTGGGCGGCGACCATAGACCTGAAGGACGTTTACCTTCACATCCTCATGTATTAAGGCCATCGTCGATTCTTAACATTCAACTACGCAAGTCAAGATAACCACGAATAGCGGGAGCGATAGTCTCCTACCTCACACTATGTCTATCTAGACCATTGGCTTTTAGTAGGGGAGTCACAGTCAGAAGCAGCCGTCAACGTCCACAAGACGGTGCAGATCCTCCGGGAACTGGGCTGGATTGTCAACACGGAGAAGTCTGTCCGACACCTACACAGACAATCAAATTTCTAGAGGCGATGCTGGACTTCATGGGGTCGCCAGACCCTCGTAAGAGAGGATCACCTCAATCATCAAGACCAAGAGACTGATCTTGGCATAACAGACATCAACTACAATGACGTGGCTTCCAGCCCTAGGGTTGAACTTGATGGCCAGTATGGTCATATGGTCCAGTTGCGCAGGCTGCACATGCAGCCACTACAGCTGCACCTCCTGAAATCAACCAACCCCAAACGGCTGGACCAGACCGGCCAGTACCCAGGTCGGAAGACATCACCCACACCTCCTCTGGTGGCTCAACTCAGAGAACTGGAGCAGAGGTGTTCCCTTCACCACGAACTTCCCAATGATGTCAGTCACAACGGACGCCTCACTGACTGGATGGGCGGCTCACCATACCGCCTAGGGAATGTGGCCTCCAATGAAGAGAGGACGTCACATCAATGTCCTGGAGATACTAGTGGTTGAGTGGGCCCATGAGCACTTTCACAACCATGTATGGGGCAAGACGACCACTGTTCCATGGTAATGGCATACATCAACCGTCAGGGAGGTACACACTCGGAGATACTTTGCTGGCTAGCATGGGAAGTAATCATGGCGGCCGAGGACTCCGCCACAATTCTGTGAGCCTAACAAATCGCAGGAAAACAAAACGTGATGGCGGAAGCTTTATCCAGGGGGCACATCAACCCAAAGGAATGGACTCTGTCACAGGCAACTTGCAACAGGATCTTCCACATCTTCGGCAAGCCAGTGATAGACATGTTTGCAACGTGAGAGAACGCCAAACTCCAGACCTTCTGTTCCAGGCAGTTCCACCCCCAGGCGTACCACACCGACGCCATGTCGCTTCCATAGGACTTCCTGGAAGCTTACATCTTTCTAGGTCCTGAAGAAAATTGGCTTCTCCAGGGGCAGATTCATACTAGTAGCCCCATTCTGGGACTCGCATGTTGACTTGCTATTTGTCGCTATTCGCAACCCATGGAACTTAAGTTTCCTTTCGCACCATAGCAACCATGTGTTTACTGTGGCCTGCAAACAATGTGAATAGTAAAGACCTCTAGCTGCAGCTGTACGTACATGCTGGGAGCATCAGATTGAAGAGCCAACGATCAGAGCTCAAAGTATGTCAGATTTACATCGCAGACCCTGGTTTGGGAGATACTCCAACTCCTAATGGACATCCTGACGATCCTGCCGGACAAGCCCCACCAGCTGTCTTAGAGACGGGGGACACTCACCCACCCAGACATCAAGGGGCTGCCGTTAGATGCCTGGAAGTTGTCCGGACTGGCCTCAGACAGAAAGGCTTTTCGGAGGCAGCTGCCACAGTGGCGGCCAGACTAGACGAAGAACGACTGCTGCAATTACGATTCCCCCCTGTGGAAGTTCGGGCATGGTGCCGGCAAGACATGTACTGCCTACTGAGGCACCTCTAGCACAGATAGCCGAATTTCCCTACTCGCTTTTTCAAGAATGCAACAAGTGTGGACAATCAAAAATTTACAGGTCAGCAATCTCAGCGATTCATCAAGGGTTTCTAGACTGCTCCACGCTGGGTTACAACAGGGACATTGCTCAACTCATTAGAGGGATGGCCAACAAGGACCACGGGTCAGACAGCTGGCTCCATCCTGGAGGCTCTCAACAGTTTAACGAGCCCTAACTAAACCTCCATATGAACTGATGGCAACGTCCCCCTTAGCAGCCCTGACTAAGAAGATGCTGCTCCTTGTGGCATTGGCAATCAAGCAGAATCACATTAGGTTTAAGAACCATGGGGTGAGGATGGTCCCAATCCGTCTTTTCTGGCTAAAAACCAGGTCCTCAACTTCCTTCCGGAGGACATCTCCATCCCACAGATAAAAATCTTCAGTTCCCGAGGACAAGAGGTGGTGCCCTGTCAGAGCGTTGAAATGGTACCTCCTCAGAACAAGCACTTCGGGGTTGACGACATCGCTGCTCATTTTGCCTCAAGCTCCCTTCTCGTCGGTGTCAAGAACACCCTGTCCAGCTGGCTGGCTTGTGGAAACCGTCTGTCCCTTCATGAATGGATCCAGTGTAGCAAGAGCACATGACATCAGGGGTGACGCAGCCTCAACAGCGCTGTTTGCCGGCATTCCCATAGAGGACATAGAGGCCTGCTATTTATTGGACACACTACAGACCGAGGCGGCATTTGGTAGTGCCGTGATGCTAGGTCCATTGGGGACTAGGTCCCACCCCTTGAGCCTCCCACTATCAAGCCGTGCCACTCGGTGCTATGGTTGTGAGGAGACAGGTAAGTGAGGAGCGATGTATATATTCCAAAAATTCTCGTTTGTATATTTACGAGTGACAAGCTTTAATACCTGTCTCACTTCCGGCCTCCCTCCCCACCATAGGGGTGAGACACAGCCAGATGGAGGAGCAATTGTATGATCTGACTCGCGAATCCGCGCATCCAACCAGGCAGATATTGCCGTTCACTACCCTAGCGTCTAACATGCCTATCGGTGAGTGTACTTCATTGTTCCTTAACCTACGGTAGTAACATACTCACCTAAAGGTAGCTAGACTAATCCAAGTAAGAGTTTTGAGTTACTGTATTCATAGGCTCCCTGTTAGAATAGGGGGTAGGGACGCCCGCGGGGCTCTGGAGGGCGACTCCCCCGAAGTGTCGGGGAGAGGTGCCCCCGCCCCCACTAGAGGGCATTAGAGACTATTTGTTAGACATGTTGGTGTTTGTCAACGGGCGGACAGGAGTGGCAGGTGAAATCGGGCCACCCCTCGACTCCGCCGGACACAACTTAGGGAGTAGATGGTCTCATGAGAAGGAAGGGCAATGACCAGGGAGCTGGTCATAGAGAGCAAACAGTGTTAAAGGGTTACCAGGTGAAGAGAACAGTGTAGCGAGCCATGAAGCTGAAAAATTGTGGGCCAGTTTGTAATGCAGTTATTATCAGAGACACTTGCAAAAGTGGCTCATGATATCTATGATAAGTAAGAGTCATGTCAATACCAGCCTCAAAGATTATATAGAGCTCTGCAAGTGAACAAGAATGGAACCTCGATTGGGACCACTCCATGGCACAAAACCCACAAGATACACATCTTTTCTTTTTAATCTGAGATTGCCTATTTTGATTAGTGAATACTTTTACAATTAATACTGCAGCAAACCTTCAAGTCTTTCTCAAATGCTGCAAAGTTAATATTGCACCAGATATTACTGTGCCCCAACCATCTTTTCTAAATAGCTTGAAAAGCATTCAAAGATGGATAACTCTTCCAATTGCAACCATCCAGATAGCCAAATAGAAGTAATTGCTGTGATGTATTATATCAAGTGAAGATGGTTAACAAATTATGTTACTTTGGGGATTTAGCATGCTGCATATTTTGACATTTGTCATAGCTGATAGTCTGGTACATATGTTGGCTACTGTACCTAAAACAAAATTTGAAAAGATATTTTGTAATATTGATATTTGTAAAGATATATAAACAGTAGCTTAACTTTCTTCAACAATTGTGGTTGAATATTTTTAGCAGCACCAAGTCTGACATTCAGACAGTTATGTCATCAACCGCTTTTTACAAATTACATTTAATAGAGAAGCAGCCACTGCATCAAGGTCCTCACAGTTTCAGATCTTATTGATGGTGCTGTAATCTTTCTTGGAGCAGAATTTTTTACCTGTGTAACATATTAACCTGCAAAGGTTATATCTCATGATCTCATTGTTAATAGTTTTTCTTTGTGCTTTATATGCCTATTTATACTGTATATTTTGTTTTATACTGGAATTAACTAAAAGAGATTGAAATACTTAGACCTGGTGAGGATCATTTACAGAAATGTGGAGTCTCAGTTTAAGTTAACAGTACAGTTCAATTGCCCTGATTTGGACTTTTCTTAAAATAAGTTACTACTGTGCTTCATGTCATGTCATGAAGATGGGTATGACATTATTCTCTCTCACCACCCCCTCCCTGTCCCACCAAAAAAGTCTCCAAAGTTTCTTTAGCTAGAAATGTGTATTTGGTCGACAAATTTGGAAGAGAAATAATACAGTGTTATGGAAAAACATTGTTGTTTTCATTTTGCACTGAAACATACAAACCATTAATCTTAATGATTCATTTCATTGCTCAAAGTATGTTACTCTTCTTTGCACCAAACATTGTCATTAGTCACACAAATTTATACAAAAACATTACTTTGCAAGAAAACTTGCATATGGACAAAATTTCATATTCATCACACTTTATTTATGTTATAACATAAGAACTTGTACTGTAGGCAAAATTTTATCGATACTGTGCCACATGATAGTATATGTAAGTTTTTCAACTAGAAGTATAAGATTGGTTGACTTACGTGTTCTTGTATGATGAACAATGTTCAGTATTTTGTTTTTGAAGAGATATACAATGTTGCAGGCAATGTAATGAAAATATTACATGATAATACATGAAAACTAAATCATATTTTGTGTTGATACTGTGCCACATGGTGTATGTAAAGTACATTCTAGTCATAAAGTGGTATTTTATGTACTTCTACATTCAGTTTTTGAGCACAAGTTTACACATTTAACAACTTTCTGTGGTCCCATACATCACAGTGCATATTATTTAAAATACTTTGTTAATAAAAGTGACAACAGTTGATTTTGTTTGTATATAGTAAAGTGTTACCTCAAGCATTAACATACAGATAGATAGATCCAGATATTTGTCATTTTGTTGTCATTAAAGAAACTTTTAATGCCTTTGAAATGTCAAAATGCAATAAGCTTGGACTTATCCACATTAACCTAAACTACTTGCTGGTAACATTTATTGAACTATGCCCTCAATCCTACATCCCAGACTCCACCCAATCAAGAATTTAGAGGTAACAGCAGACTTTTTCTCTAGGAATAACAAAAGGCCAAAAAGATCCATTTTTTTTGGGCATTTAAGAAACTTTTAAAGTCTTTGAAATGTGACAATGCAAATAACTTGGACTTATCCACATTAACCGAATCACCTGGCTACTAACCTGTTTGAACTGCGCCCTCAATCCTACATCCCAGACTCCACCCAATCAAGAATTCAGAGGTAACAGCATGCTTTCCCATGGAGCTTTTTCTTCCTGGAATTTCTTCTTGGTTTCTCACAGAGGTGTCATCCTTTGCTTAAGAAGTCCTTTTGGAACCAATTTCCTATACAATTTTGAAGCACTTAAGTATCTTTTGATTTTCAATGTGTTTTGTATGTTGGAACTTTGTTCGGTTTACGCCCTGTTTTCGACATTGATTAATTTTCACGGGTACCAGTTCCGCGATTTTCGCGGGCTTTTCTTGTATAGGTACAAGCATGTTAGCCTAGTAGCTCTATCTGGAGAGAATACGTTAGGATATCCCAAGGCTTAAGGATTTATCAGAGGAGAGGATGTGTGATATGGGTTTTTGTTATGTATGTTGGCTTCGTTTTTCTCTAGGAATGTTCGTGTTATCTCTAGGAATTACAAAAGACCAAAAAGATCCAGAATTTTGAACTACGCCCGCAATCCTACATCCCAGACTCCGCCCAAACAAGAATTCAAAAGTAACTGCATGCTTTCCCATGGAGCTTCTTCCTGGAATTTCTTCTTGGTATCTCGAGGAGGTGTTACCCTTTGCGTATAAGGAGTCGTCTTGGAACCAATTTTCCATACCTTTTTGATGCACTTATTAGGTATCTTTTGCTTTTTAATGTGTTTTGGTTGTTGGAATTTTGTCAGGTTTACACCCTGTTTTTGCCGCCGATTTTTTGACGTGTGCCAGTTCCGCGATTTTCGCGGGCTTTTTGTGTATAGGAGGTAGAAGCATGTTAGTCTAGTATTTTTTTGCTGGAGAAAATACTGAAGGATATCCCAAGGTTTTAGGATTTATCAGAGAAGAGGCTGTTTGTCATTGGTTTTTATGTATGTTTGCTTCGTTTTTCTCTAGTAATTTTTTCGTATCATCTCTAGGAATTTCCAAAAGCCAAAAAGATCAAGAAATTTGTCTTTTTGTTGTCATTAAAAGAAACTTTTAAAGCCTTTGAAATGTGACAATGCAAATAGCTTGGACTTATCCCACATTAACCTAACCTACTTGCTGGTAACAGTTTTGAACTACGCCCTCAATCCTACATCCCAGACTCCGCCCAATCAAGAATCCAAAGTAACTGCATGCTTTCCCATGGAGCTTTTTCTTCCTGGAATTTCTTCTTGGTATCTCAAAGAGGTGTTATCCTTTGCTTAAGAAGTCGACTTGGAACCAATTTCCCATCCCATTTTGAAGCACTTATTAAGTATATTTTGATTTTTCAATGTGTTTTGTTAGTTGGAATTTTGTTAGGTTTACGCCTTGTTTTTGCCATTGATTAATTTTCACGGGTACCAGTTCCGCGATTTTCGCGGGCTTTTTCTGTAGAGAATACTATAGGATATCCCAAGGCTGAAGTATTAATCAGAGGAGAGGCTGTTGTTATTGGGTATTTTATGTAGGCCTCTGTTTGCATCGTTTAATCTAAGAATTTTCGTGTTTTCTCAAGGAATTTTCGTGTTTTCTCTAAGAATAACCAAAGGCCAAACAGATCCAGAACTTTTTTTTGTCAGTATAAGAAACTTTTAAAGCCTTTGAAATGTGACAATGCAAATAACTTCGAATTACCCACATTAACCTAACCTCCTTGCTGGCAACTGCGCCCTCAATCCTACATCCCACACTCCGCCCAATAAATAATTCAGAGGTAACAGCATGCTTTCCCATGGAGCTTTTTCTTCCTAGTATTTCTTCTTGGTATCTCACAGAGGTGTTATCCTTTGCTTAAGAAGTCCTCTTAAACCAATTTCCTATACCATTTTGAAGCACTTATTAAGTATCTTCTGATTTTCAATGTGTTTTGGTTGTCGGAACTTTGTTAGGTTTACGCCCTGTTTCTGCCATTGATTTTTCGCAGATACCAGTTCCGCGATTTTCGCGGGTTTTTTGTGAATATGTACAAGCATTTTAGCCCAGCAGCTCCATCTGGAGACAAGGCTTTAGCATTTATCTAAAGAGAATATGTTTGCTATTGGGTTGGTATTTTGTGTAATTGTTGGGTTTTTTTTGTTGAATGTTACTTTGAACTAATTCCTATACTTTCCGAAGGAGTGATTAAATCTTTTGATTTTTCAATGTGTTTTGGTTGCTGAAATTTGTTGGATCTATGCCATCTTTTTTGTGCTTGACCTTGTGTTGTGCAAGTAGTCTTGCCTAGCTGCTTTTGTCTGAGGCCCACTAGGCATGCCTAGTCTATTGCTAGAGAACAGACCTTTGAATTTACCATTCAGAAGTAACCTACATGTTTGTATCCCCTTTAAGTTTGAAAATGCAACATTTGCCAGTGTTGCCAGCTTGGGAGCTGACAGTGTGCAACAGTTTGTGATTACAACTGCTGACATTTAATAATGTAGCCAGTGATTTGAAATGTAGTTTACATGTGATCACAAGTAACTCTAGTTGTTAAACAGCAAACAGTCATTGTTAGTTGAACATCATGTGGTATAATGCTGATCTTTGATAACATTTAATATATATGTTGAATAATAATTGTCCGCATATATGCAAAGATGTCAAAGTCTTCTGTTGAATTATTCATAAAATTCTAGCTTGAACTTGAAAGGTTCTTTTTACATAATATCTTATTTATGATTAAACTGATTCTATTTATGACTACTGTAAGTTATATTAATATTCATTACATTTTATTATTCATCTCCAGGTTATGACTGTGGAATGTATGTCCTCTGTTTCACTGAATACCTCCTTGGCAAATTTATGAACGCTGAAAAGCTGTCAACGGAGTCAATGTCTAAGGAAATCACACAGAGAAAGGTGTCTGAGAAAAGGATAGAATTGAAATGGATTATACAAGATATGTCTGGATAGGTGACTACAAGGTAGGTTGTTTTGATTCAAAGATACAGAAAATGCTGTTCTTTCAGTCATACATATTTAATCTGTGTTTGTGATTTGGGATATATTCGAATGCTTAATGAAAAAGGGGGAATGCACAGCATTGTTAGGTGACAACGTCATCGTTGTAGCATCGTTGTTCCAAGTTTGTTGCGTTGCACTTATTACCGCATCGTCAATGTGAGTAGTATATATTAGACGTTAAAGAAGAAAATTTGAACAAGGGAATTTACTTCAATTTGTATTTAATATTCATCTTGTAAGAAAAAAAACAAAAGTACACATGTACGGCTTAGTATTATAAGTAATATAATATGTTATTTGCACTTGTTTCACACAGTATCACTAGTTTATATAATTAAATATTATTTATAAATGTCATTAGTTATGTAGACTATGTATTTATCCGTACTTTTTACATTGCAACAAATTGTACTCATTACAGTGAAACATTTAATATTGAAATGAATAGTTATATTAGGACAAGCACTCTTTTAATTCAGTAATTACGGAGGTAAAAACCGGATAACTTACTTAGTATCTGCCTGCAGATTGGCAAGTTTCCAACAATTTGCAATTTTTTCGTTTTTAATGCATTCATAGAAGTAAATTGCGCCCAAATACAAATTTGCTTGTGTACATGTAGGGATGTGTATACAGTATTTGGCCTGACTTCATTGATACTGAAAACTTAGGGGACATGTTGTAAAGGATAAGTCGTGTACCGACTTGCTTGCAATCAGTTGAATGATACGTTATATTTGTCTTGTTTCAGATGGCTTCCACGATTTATTTCTGAGTACAAGTTTGGAGAGGCTATATCTATTAGTGAGTTGTGCCGGATTTACTACACTTATATACGTGATGATATCAGATACCCGGAGAGTTACCTGTTTGCATAGAAGAAGCTTGTATATAGTTGCCAAAGAAAACCAGAATTTGCATGTTCACCAACATAGTGCTAAAAGCAACCAGCTGCTTAAATTTTACCTTGTTGCGGTGTGTCATAACTTAGTGCAGCCATGGTGCAGAGATGGAGAATCTCGTACATTATTCTCCTCAAAATGGGCTGTTGTTTCATTCGCATCAAAATCCAAGTAATTATTATTGCTAATAGTCCTTCTATTTGGCCGTGTATAGACTACCTTATCCTCCATGGCCACCCGTACAGCTGCATGCTTCTTCCGATTGGACGACTTCATGGCCGATTTTAATATCGGAGGTTGAACTTTCACTTCCTTTTTAAGCTTTGATGGACTACCATGGTCCAGATGTTTCATTATACCAAATTTCGATTTCTTGGGACTGTTCTTGGGAGAGAATTCCTTCTTCGATGGCGAATCATGATTGAGGTCTGACTGTGGAGCCTTAGCCATTGGTATCCAATTGGCAAAATCTTCATGTGTAATAACCTAGAAAAAGAAGCATTGTAAAGTGTAAATACTACCAGGAGTTGGAAAACAATCGGTTATTACATTAGTTTCGGTATCATTCCAGGGAATCCTGGACGTAAAAATTATATCTACGTGTTAATAGTTGAAATAACGAAAACATTACTTCTGGTGCACACCCAACATCTGACGTTACTTGGGCTGAGCATGTTGCGGGACATCAAAGTTATTCCCACATGTATTTCACTTCATCGGTTTTGTATAGTATTACGGTATTTGATGCCTACTACTGCACTATTTGCACAACAAGGATTAGTAATTATTCATTTTGTTCCAGGAACTGTCGAAGTACTATGAGAAGACCAGTGTGGTTTGAGTCCGGGGGGGGGTGGGCACGTACTAG
>JAIPMN010021180.1:0-12178 GCA_020650975.1 Apostichopus californicus | reverse complement strand
TATGTGGGGTCACCAGCTGTGTATCATGAGGTCTATGTGGGGTAACCAGCTGTGTATCATGAGGTCTGTGTGGGGTCACCAGCTGTGTATCATGAGGTCTATGTGGGGTAACCAGCTGTGTATCATGAGGTCTATGTGGGGTAACCAGCTGTGTATCGTGAGGTCTATGTGGGGTAACCAGCTGTGTATGATGAGGTCTATGTGGGGTAACCAGCTGTGTATCATGAGGTCTATGTGGGGGTAACCAGCTGTGTATCGTGAGGTCTATGTGGGGTAACCAGCTGTGTATGATGAGGTCTATGTGGGGTAACCAGCTGTGTATCATGAGGTCTATGTGGGGTAACCAGCTGTGTATCATGATGTCTATGTGGGGTAACCAGCTGTGTATCATGAGGTCTATGTGGGGTAACCAGCTGTATATCACGAGGTATGTGTGGGGTAACCAGCTTTGTGTCATGAGGTCTATGTGGGGTCACCTGTTGTGTATCCTGAGGTCTGTGTGGGTCACCAGCTGTGTATCATGAGGTCTATGTGGGGTCACCAGCTGTGTATCATGAGGTCTATGTGGGGTAACCAGCTGTGTATCATGAGGTCTGTGTGGGGTCACCAGCTGTGTATCATGAGGTCTATGTGGGGTCACCAGCTGTGTATGATGAGGTCTATGTGGGGTAACCAGCTGTGTATCGTGAGGTCTATGTGGGGTAACCAGCTGTGTATCATGAGGTCTATGTGGGGTAACCAGCTGTGTATGATGAGGTCTATGTGGGGTAACCAGCTGTGTGTAATGAGGTCTATGTGGGGTAACCAGCTGTGTATGATGAGGTCTATGTGGTGAAACCTGCTGTGTATCATGAAGTCTGTGTGGGGTCACCAGCTGTGCATCATGAGGTCTATATGGGGTAACCAGCTGTGCATCATGAGGTCTGTGTGGGGTAACCAGCTGTGCATCATGAGGTCTGTGTGGGGTCACCAGCTGTGCATCATGAGGTCTCACCGCAACACATTATGCATCTTTCGTTGTTATACCCTAAATGGTGGTGAAACTTTGAAAGCTCTGCAAAGTCCATTTCTCTCACTCTCCCCAATAACTTTACGTTTCATTACATAACGAATGTAGTGATCTGGTGGCGATGGATAAAAGGGCCATGGGTAGGGATTAGGGTGGAAAGTGCACGTGACAACAGAGGAAAAAGGAACTTTGTGATGAGAAAAACCCCTTGTAACTTTTCAAAGCAAACATCAACGTCGCCCTATAGTTTGCAACAGTCCCACGCGTATATAGTATGCACAGTTAGTCTACAACAATTGCCATAGTCTGCAACGTTCCTCATATCATACGTATAAATCGGGTCGGTAAGTTGATATTGAACAGTTCTAAAGAGAAAACGCCACCAGCTCTTTCAAGCAATTATTGCACACAAAACAACCTGTTGAAAGTTCATCAGGAACTGGTGAAATTTTCACCAGGAGCTGCGTTTACATGCTACCCTCCATACCCTGGTTCTTTTCACCAGGTTTCCTGGTGAATGAAACTTAAACAAAATCCTGGTAGAATTAACCAGGATATCCTGGTTAAATTTCCTGGTTAGATTTTACCACTATCCTGGTTAATATCAATGGGTATTTCAGCTCATTCCTGGTTAAATTAACCAACATTTCCTGGTTGATGTGACTACTATCCTGGTTAATATCAAACGTATTCCATCTCTTTCAGGTTAAATTGACCAACATTTCCAGGCTGGTGCCAATACTATCCTGGTTAATATCATAGAACGTTCCACCTCTTTCCTGGTTAAATTAAACATTTCCTGAGTGATGTGACTACTACCCTGGTAAATATCAAAAAATTTTCCACCTCATTCCTGGTCAAATCACCACTTTCCTTGTTAATACTATTGGGTATACCACTTTACCCTCGATTAAAGTTGCAATGCATTCAAATTATGGAAAGACAAAACATAAATTATAAACCAACATAATTAATGTTACTGAAAGTTTATTACTTTTGAATTTTGAGTAAATATACATTCGCAAAATAGTTAAATTAATTCCTCAAATATTTATACGGTGAATTTCTATAAGAAATGCAATACTGAAGTCAAAATGTTGAGGACATATCTTTCACATTACCATCGTCACATGCCGAAGCTTGCTTGATTTCAACTGTGAAGTATAACAGGGTAGACAACCTTGACGTCATATTTGGTTGTCCGAAGGATTGTTTGGTTGTACAATGAAAACCCCAACAAATACTACTGGAGTTGCCTGACGAGGTACTTCGCACACATCGTGTGTCCAAGCGTTACTGAATATATGCCCGGGTTTTTTATTATATATGTTATAGTTACGTACGTCCTGCGATTTTCAAACACTTGGGAGTATTCATTTAGCCTTGTAGGTGAGAACCGAAACGTTAAGTTACGCAGGCCAGGTCTATCGGCCTTAGTGAGTAGTCTTACAATTAGCCAGGGACGCAAAACCTTCAAATTGCTTCCTTCTAAATTTTGTGGTAAACAAACCGCAAGAACACACACTCACAGCTAGGCCTATGAAAAACACAACATTTTTTTGAAGGAATATCTTTCTTTCTTTCAAAAACCACAACTTCTTCTTGAAAGAACCAAAATTCCAATCCTTTGCACAGATGATTGAATTTGTTTGGAAACAAATAAGTTATAACGACCACGCAAGTACTTTGTTAACAACAATTCCATTACAGCGCTTTTCATGCTAAAAATAGTCAATGATGGTTTCTAAATTTCTTGTGATTTGCTTGGCTAATAGCCAATACCATTGTCTGCAAGCATTCTTGCATCTATAGTTTTCAATGAACACAAAGGGTGTTGTTGCATTTGTAACTATATGGTAACTAGTCTATGGGAAACTTCGCGCTTCAGAATTTGTCCATAATTTTGTTGTTGTATACTAGTAACAGCTTGCATCATTTGATTTTTTTGTGCACAAGCCAATGATTGTCAGGGGTCATTATAACTAAGTATTGTGCGTTCCTGTAGAGGTACAAATGTACCTGTAGAAGTTCCTGTAGAAGTGCAAATTTTTCATGGAGATCTGTAGGGATGCAAACATTCTCAAGAGGTGTTAACTTTTAAATCTTGGTAAAAACAATAAGTGATGAGTTGTAGACATTTTATGTGTATGACACTATTCAAGATTAATCATGTTGGGTTGTGGGAATTCTCTGGTATTGGAAAATGATTTCTGTAATCGTTTTCGACCCTTTCCAGAAACAGAGGGTCAGCCCATGGTATACAGCATAAACATTGCAGCAACATAAACGAACATGTTCACTTGTTGCGTTTTTATATGATAATGGTATATAAATTTCAATGGCAAATCTTCTGTAGTTAAGCATATCAGTATTTTGGTATGGAGATATTTGACTTCTACTTGACAGTATTCAGTTGCATTACATTGAACAGTGCACAGTGAACATTGAACTGCAGCCAGCAGTTTTTTTCATGTATTTTGAAATGGTATTGGAATGCTCAAGGTTGTGTTTCATGTACTGTACTCTGTCATGGCTGTTAGCTCCTCTTGTGACAAATCTTCTATTTTCTGCAATAACAAAATGACACATAACAGCAGAAAAGAGTTATTTATTTCTGCACCTAACAGAAGCTGGTCACATTAGTTAGAAAATATTTTAAAAGTAAAACAAAATTGATTTTAAGGTCTTTATTTGAGTTTTGAACAATGTTTATATTACCTACCAGTTTATATCTATATATACCCTTTTAAACATTCCTCTTTAAAGAGATGTATGATAGGGCAGTGGCATCTCCAATGAAAACTGTAAATGTGTCCCATTTGTAATGTTCAGAAAATCAAGGCCATAAGGAGTCCCTGCTATGGGCAGTTCAGTTTATTGAGATTAACAAAAATTTCATGATCTGCTGTGCCTAAAATGGAAATATAATCTGCCTAACTTACAGTGCTCCAAAACCTACTTTTGGGGAGTATAATCGTAGTAAAAGAACAGCATGAGATGTAATAATCCAACAATTCATATTCATGTCTGTTTTATATTGCAAGGAGTGTAAGGAGTGCAAAGCTGTGACCTAGTTATGTGGTGTTTCATTTTTATATTTCTCATGTGGATAAAACTTACATATGACTAGGGCTAGACTATACCTATATCATTGCATGGATAGACTTAGACTAATTAACTTACATTTAAGTCAAAACTTGTTAGAGTTTGACACACCAGTACCCCCCCCCCCCACCCCTACACAAAAGCACTAATTGTTGACCAATTTAGATTGAAGTATAGCCTAGATTAAGATTAACCATACACGAGTTTCATGGTTTTTATAAATGAATGGTATAAAATTATCATTTTCTCAATAAATTTCACATTATCATATAACCTAATATAGCTTAATTGCAATACATATAACCTAATATAGCTTAATTGCTATAGCCTAGCTTGGGTAAGTTTTACACTAGGTTAGTCTAGGCCACTACAATAAATGCGTCACATGCAAAAGCTATATTTTCTTCATTCACTGTCGGTAATCACTAGTATAGCCATTTTCCCGAACATGTAGACCACTAGTGGTCTTAACATATCCACTGTTTAGCTTAGGCCTAGTCATTTTAAAAGCGAAGGCAAGCTACGGGGTCTAAAGTGTGCTGACCCAAGCGTAAACATTGCTGTGTATAAATGTGTGGCTTTCGTTAGGAGTGCCCTCAGAAGTTACCGTACATCACAATTACTCGCATTCGGTAGAAGTAGAAGCGCCCGTTATTTAGCAAAGGTCTAGATCTTGCGAAGCATGGGTATGACACATAGTAGTCATACACTTTCTATATGTCTAATCCTGAAGGTACTTAATAATTTAGCTAGGCTATTCTTTATCTCATAGCCAGTACTGTATATAAATACCACATCAGGAAAAGGATCTGGCCTAACCAAGCCTGACAACGTAAGGGCTAACGTTAGGTTATACTTACAATATCGCGCGTACTGACTGTATTATAGAAATGACGAAATAGTCTTGATCCCGGTATTTCACCTTTACCTTTATACAAACACTCATTTAGGGTAACTCATACCCCATTGATCTAGCATGAATTAGACTTCGTCATCTGCCATAATTAGATGGTTATTTGCAGATTTCTTTTGACAGTTTCGCCGGCTTACGATTGTCGTACGTAGGAAGCCGCCAGTTCGAACGTCTTGAGTCGCGACCAACCAACCAATCAGAGGCGAGGATTGCAATATGCTTATAATCTATTTTAATTAATTCACCAGAGTAATGTTAAGATCTGGTTTACCGCACTGGATTAACCAGGCGTAACCAGGATTATGTTAACTAACGTAGACAATATCCAGGATTATGTTAGCAAATTGTTGACCAGGAAATTTTCACCAGGTTGTTTGTAGAGTGTGGCTTTAAATCTGGCTACATTTTTGACATTGTATATGTTACTGTTTCCTAAGAATGCAGTTCACTGGCTTTGCCATTCAAGAAGGAAATATTCAAACATTTGAATTTGGTTCTTAACAAATTTCTATGATGCACAAGATTAATACTAATGCCAGCATACTGTCTGCGACGCCAAAATATTCAAAAATGGAGGAACATCAATACTTCCTAACTAGTTAACTATCTGTTGTGAATGTGGCATTTGTTTGATAATTGTAAATTTTACTGTGAGTTTAACTGGCAGTTGCTGTTAGTAAAATTGCTGAGAAGGGATGAAATCAATAACCCCCAAAATAAAGAGAATTAAGACACAGGCACACAGAGAATGTATTATAATATGGGAAGCCACCAAATCATACAATCATTACAACAAGATATACAATACAAAAAAGATAAACAAAAACATTGGGGAATGATAAAAGTAGCTTCTCCTTCATACCTGTTGCAAAGTTTGGCTCCCCTACATAATTGCCCTTGAGCACAAACTCTATAGGATGATTGATTAGTAATGATTATCACATTAGATTCAAGAAATTACGAAAGTCTTCTTTTTTTTAAAGACTTTCCAAAGCAAATTTCACAGCATACATTGTATGGATATCAATGTGGTATGATTTGATATAGGCCTCAATAGCATGCATATAAAAGGCGACCGATAGCTATATGCATGTGTGTCTCAACACGCAAAGATATCGACTTTGATCAATAATGCGTAACCGAAAAGTAGTGGATATACTTACCTATCGGATTATACTTGTCATCTATAGGTAACTCTATCTGATCGATACGATCCAATCCCCATGGAATTTCTGATTGGCTTGATCGATAAACCATATCTTCTTCTATCGATTGAACAAGATCCATTTCTTGAAGCTGAAAATTTTAGACAATGCATTTACCGATCATTTTGTCTGTCAAGTAAACATTGGAAAACGTAACGTACACCGTAATGGTGGGCAAGGCAAGAAAAAGTATGTTCGTTAATCGTTGTTCGTTATTGGCAAAATGCACAGCAGACAGATGCTTTATACTTCGTGACAGTTCATCACAATCTAAGCCAGCTGCCAATGAATATTTTTACTTGCAGATGCGCTGATTTACGTCGCGATGAATTATGAGTTTGACGGGCTCCAACAATTGATAAGGAGGGGCTTAATACTCTGGTATTCCTGTACCTTTTGAAGTTTTTTCTTCTGTACATATGATGGTGGAACAGATGATGGGGTCACAGTCTCACAGAAGCCTGTACCCCAGCCCCCTGTGCCCCAGCCTGACTATACTAGCCTGAGGGTTTCTCTGTTGCTATACGGTCAATCTCACCAATGATTTAAAATTGTTCCTCGATAATCAATTGGAATTATCGAACGGCTTAGTATATACTCAAACATTCATAGCTATAGGGAACTTATTTCCCCTCTCCCCAGCAACTGCATATGTGAAGCTGTAATTTATGTTAAGTCCACACTAAATGACTGATGCTGGGGTGGATGGTGAAGGCCGAGGGAGGAAAAGGATGTTTTTTGTTGTTGTTGTTGTAGAGAAATAATGAAGAATCTATAGACTAAACCAGCTGTCCGAAAACCTGTTGGGCCCATGAACCAGAATTTCCATGACAACTGAGTCACGGCCCATCACTAGACCTCCAAACCAAACCTTCAGAATCGATGATCAGAATGTATAAAATGTACAACTTGGACTAATGACATGGATGTTTAAATAAAATAGTCGATATCGGTTGGCAAGATCCAAAGAACTGGCATGTAGAATTAATTCGACTCCCTGGAAAAACCTCGCGACCCACCGAATTTTTTACCCTAACCACTTTTTCGTTGCGGATTGTGAGACTAAAACGTAGAATTTTTCTTTAAAGAACATAACAATAACTTAAATATTTTAATTAATAACTTACAATTTCATATTAAACATCTTCTTAAGCTCATCACAGATCGACTTATTTATTGGATAGGCAAATTTAACTGAAGAATGACCAGGAAACTAAGTTGATAAAAGTTTGTTTTTAAGTTGTAAATAAAATTATAATGAATAATTATATGAATTATTATATAAATATTTGTATTTATATCAATTGTAATATGATGTATGTAAATTAGGTAACTTAAAAATTATGTAAACTATGTAAATTAAAAATTATGTAAATGTATAAATATATAAATTGTATTATATGAATAATTCTATGAATAATTCTATGAATAATTCTATGAATAACTATAATAATGGTAATTATGATGAATAAAATGATAATGAATAAAAATAATAATGAAGTAAACCAAAATATAGTTCTCAAAATAGATAAGAAAACAGGTATTTTCCCTAAGTAGCTATCGACTACAGCATGCATGTAACTATAATACTAAAAAATCCAGTCTCGGTTATGCTTATGTAATATTATGAATCTCTACATCTCATTTTCGCGGCAATTATGAATCGGACTTTATCGATTGTCATTTATTTCGTAACGAGTTTTTAATATGTTTCTATTGATTAACATGTAATCATAATGCAGTTTTATTTTATATTTTTTTTATAAAGTCATATGAAAGAACTAGCAAAATATATTCACCATTTTCAATCCGTCGTCTGACATTTCCGTAGAAAATCCATTGAGTATTAGACCATAAGAATTAACCGCTCGGAAATCTTTGTCTTTTGTGAAATTTTCCAAAAGCTTAACAGCTTGGCTGGTGTCTTTGGAATTCTGTCGAAGGCGAAAAAGTGATAACCATTAGTATAACATAATTGTAGAGATAAGAGGTAGACTTCGAAGAAGACGACCAATCGACCAATATTACATAACTTGTAAAACTCAATATTTTGTAAATGATAATAGAGAATACAAGCGTTTTAATATATGTATAGTTTCGATTGATAAATTTTACACCAATACACATTTATTCAGTTGGGTTACATCCTTTCTAGTATATTGCATCACTTCATGTCAAACGCTTTGGTGATGTAGGGTTACAAAAAAATACATCTAAAATTTGGAAGCCACATTTTAATGAGAAAACTAATTAGAAAAAAATAACCACAGTATTTATACAGTTCAAGTACCAAAAAGGGGAAGTGGTAGGAGGAATAAGAGTTGTGGAATTTTTCATGAAGGGGGAGTGGAGGGGGAGGGGGGTTGGCAGGAAGCCATGGTCCAACCTCCATAGAGAGTCAGGGAACATGGTTCAGTCTACGCCTCCGGGTGTACACACTTTATCAACTAAAATTCACTGGAGTATATTCATTAGCACAATCTTGCGCTTAGACCGAAATAAAGACCTAATACATACTCTAAAATATACCTCAGAATGCAACATTTGTCATTATAACGTCTATTGTTTTCTTTCTTTGGGAGCACCCCTTACACGGAAGTCGGTTTTAACAATCTCAGGACCATAACCTCTCCTTATAAAATATCCTTCATTTTCCTCTGGCTATTCCATTAAGATTGATGCCGGTAGGAGGAATAAGAGTAGTGGAATTTTTCATGAAGGGGGAGTGGAGGGGGGGGGGGGTTGGCAGGAAGCCATGGTCCAACCTCCATAGAGAGTCAGGGAACATGGTTCAGTCTACGCCTCCGGGTGTACACACTTTATCAACTAAAATTCACTGGAGTATATTCATTAGCACAATGCGCTTAGACCGAAATAAAGACCTAATACATACTTTAAAATATACCTCAGAATGCAACATTTGTCATTATAACGTCTATTGTTTTCTTTCTTTGGGAGCACCTCTTACACGGAAGTCGGTTTTAACAATCTCAGGACCATAACCTCTCCATATAAAATGTCCTTCATTTTCCTCTGGCTATTCCATAAAGGTTGATGCCTTATCTAACTCAGTCGGAGAATATAGTATCGCCCCCNCCCCCCCCCCCCCCCCACATCATTGATAGCCTGTGTCTGCCAGTGAAGTGAAGGGAAATCTGTCTTTGTGCCCCCGGTTTGCTGAGAACATATTATTTTCAGTTTGTTCCAAATGCGTGCGAAATGTTACTATTTTTCAACGCACTATAAAACGTGTCGTATAAGCCTTAGCATATTCGGGCGAAAGTTGAGGAAGTACACACTCTATATGGTTGTGTTCAGACACACTTCATAATTCAAAATAAAGCACCATGTTTTTACGTGATTTAAACATAACCACAATCACGCAGACCTACTTTATGCGCGCAATATGCATTATAACACTCTACTATATACAACATGGAACCAGTGTATAGTTTATACCAAGCCATGTAGTAAGTATTATCAATATAAGAGATCCCTGATGATATATAAGTGACCTCAACCTAGTCACCTAAGCTTGGCTATACAAGTGAGAAGAACACCCCCTTTTGTGTATATGCATGTTTGCGTGTGCGCGTGCGCGTGCGTTTGTTTTGTATTCTGACTAAGGACTTGAACAAAATAATTCCAGGTCCTCGGATGTGATTTCTAGCTATTCATCGCAAGAATTCTATTGTTAAGGGGTGGATTTGAACAATGGAAAAAACAATGGGGTCCTCGCTCTGAATGTAAAACACGGCTGGTTGTGCGCGCGTGTCTGCGTGTGAAATATACGTCTATCCTCTTTTAAATAAACAATGTTATATCGATTGCAAGTAATGATCAATCTAGTAACATGATACTGTGCTTATTTGACACACATTTCCTCTAAACACACATAAACCATTCACTTATGTTATTCAACTTCCAAGGTCTAACCTTTTTAGAGTTTTTGTTCCAGATTTCGTAAAAATGAATACTTTTGTTAAATCAATTGATAAAACATTATACCTGCATCACTTACTTTGATTTGAACAATGTATTTCCTAACTGTTGGATCAATAGGGTTGGGTGCGCTATTACATATAAAAGATCCTGTGAGAAGTAAGACTTCGTAGATGACAAGAAAGTCCATAATCTATTTGAAAGCAAAATAGAAGGAAAAATATAAAGCATATGACACGAATCCAAATTAGTGATTTAGGTCAGGGCCATATCTACTTAGATATGATATGTTTAGATGTCGTATAAACCATTTTGGAATTCATATTTAGCTGATTTCTTCGCAGAAGGGGAATATGTTAATAACTTATTCATTTACAATAGGCTACATTTTTTCCCTTTAATTATTGATTTATTGGCAATCAATCATATCAAAGACTTACTACTAGACAGAGATATTATCAGCTTCGATTTCTTGCCCAATTTACGTTCAGTAGATAATATGACAGTGGAAATAAAAGTAAAATTTCTTCATCAAGTGAAGCAATTAATGAATTCGACTAATTTCTCAACCATTTATCTCCCCTGACACTTCCCCCACCCCTCCCCCTCCCGCCCCTTCTTCTTCCAAATAGCATACACCAGTATATGTAGAAAGCAAGTTGAGGATTGTGTTTTACTTGAACTTCATGATTTGAAATGAAAAATTGACTTAGTCAAGCTACTGGATTGCGATATGACGATATTTTTAGTAACAAATAGCATCAGGAAACTTTCGCACAAAAATGACCTCAGAAATCTTCATTAAGTTTCTATTAAGTTATTAGAAACGTACTTTAAAAGAGATCACTTAACATGTCATGATCATAACATTGCCATGAAAATATCTATTAGTTATATTCTCTGTCGGTACACGTATTATATTATTTACTCAAAAGAATAGCGTTATGAAGACATACTCACGTACAGTTGTAGATGTAGAATGCAATCTTTATATATGTATATGTATATACGATTGTACATATATAAATGACAGAGTCCTGTGTGAAATTAAGGGACCGATACAGCTGACGCCCAGTCAGAGAGATGGCAAATGAGATTATGAACCAAGAATTAGCTTCATGCCTGGGAACCTTTGAATCTTTTTATCATCTGGAAGACCAACCTCTTCTAAATTCGACATTACGTTATCTCTGATCATGTAGATAAACACATATATCGCTTAACCCAGCTTACCAGAAGGTTACTGTTTTAGCAATACTAAGAAAATAGCTAGAATATATGCTAGAAATAAAACACGCCCATTAATCGTGCATGGGCCATAAAACACGTTAACGCGTCCCTTTTCGGCGAACCATAAGCTTCTGCGCAAGCCGTACGTACCGATTACTGCCGGAGCACGTACAAGCGTCATTGCAAGTGCATATTTAAGCTTGTCAAGATCTGAAATTTGACGTTTTCCCAAGTTTAAGTTTTAAAGAGTGTCGACATTAATGTTTATGTTACATTTGTAAGATAGTTCTATTGATTTCACCATACTAATATCTGAACTTGAATGATATTGCAAATAATCTCAACTACCTCCAATGGCCATTCGTGTCCGTGGCAACAGAAGCAAGCAAATGTTACGTTCAAATACACAGTTCTGCGAGACCGCACTGCGTCAATGTAACAATGCTATCCATTGCACAATATGAGATTTTTTTTCTCTAACTAATACAATGTGACAGTTGGGCGATTTTCAGCCCACCATAAAAAATATTCCCGCATCTACTTTCTTTTTCACTTGTGTGTGCTGCTTTAATTTGCGAATTACGCATTTTCAATGATTGTATTTTAGCCGAAATCCATGTGGGGCTCTGGTCACGATATCTTATCGCCGAAAATAAACCGTCGCTATTACGCCCGTCAGTTTAATACTTGTCACCCTCTTCTTTCTCCAATTCAGGTAATGTTTTAACTCACTTAAATGAAATATCAGACATAGTCATGTATATATATATAAAT
>JAIPMN010021179.1:666-20952 GCA_020650975.1 Apostichopus californicus | reverse complement strand
CCCCCCCCCCCCCCCCACAAATCAAATTAGGCTCCTATACGCCTATGGGTACAGCGAATGATTTCTATCATTTATGACCGTGAAGTAATATTTGAGACCATGCATGGGTACAGTCCTGCGGCGGATCTCAAGCATGCAGACTGTACTATATGATACGCGCATTCTAACATTTGTTGTGTGTATTCTCAGGGATGTGCCCACGCTGGGCGGCCGCCCAGCACTAAAAATTTACCGCCCAGCACTGTCTTAAAAATCATGAATCCCGCCCAGCACTATTTTCATCTAAAATCCCGACATTCCTAATAATATATTCAACATAAATCGGGACTAGCCTATGCCAAAATCATACAGACTAATAATGCATCAGTTACGCATGCGAGAAACATTACTTACGGCTCTCAATCGGTCCCTTGTAAAATCTCTTTGAAACAAACTAATAACTTTTACCAGGTACGTAATATATTTCACTAAAAAAAAATTTAAAAATGTAAATTGTTAGCAAAACTAGTACTTGTTTATGTGCTTAAAAAGCTACACAAGTGCCAGCATTTGGCATCTGAGCACCTTCAAAAATCGAAAAATTTCTCAAAAGGGAGGGGGACACCCCTCCCCCTTAGACCCCTCCCCCAGGACAGCGATCAGCATACCCGGCACTCAGGAAATCCTGGGCACATCCCTGTATACTGGTATACTCGTTCCTTATGCAAGAATGTACCCGTGCTTGTATATACTCCTGCTGGGAGCTTTCAGGTACTTTAGTATAGATTCCGAGTACAAGATAAAGTACTGGTGCGCGTGGTTACAACAATGTATTCGTAGTACTGGTACTGTTATGAAAACTTTTTTCGACTTTTTTTTTTTGGAAAAACAAAATTTTACTTTGTATTTTTCGATCGTTTATCTCAAATCAGATTTCACCTAGTTTCTCGAAATTTTACTGAGTTTTATATTGGAACATGTCAACTTTCCGCGTCAAATTCCGACCATTTGATATACAAAATTTCAACTGATAACTCAAATTAATTTGTTATTAAAATATATATGCTTTTATTATTATTTTCCCCATTTTTCTCTAAATTATTCTATTTCATTTCTTTCGAAGTTACGTCTTTTTAATCAGAAACTATAGTGACGATTTTATCTCTAAACAGTTTCCACAACATATTTGCAATTTTACGGCGGCGGACTGAAGGACAACTTTACGATCGACCTTTTCCTTATATTGAATCATATATTCACTTGAGTGAACGTACCTATTTAAATACCAAATCACCCCTACCCTCTCCCCCAACCTCACATGTGAATTCTTAAAAAAAAAAACCAAAGGCCTTACGTCTTACCACTCTTTGGATAAGTGACAATAAAGACATCATCTTCTCTGACTTCCATAGCTTCGAATTCTTCAATATACTCGGGAGTTGTAAATATTGGCAGGTGATATTTGTCCTTATATACAAGGAATGGTAGATTGGACATTGTTGCCTCCATATTCAGAATGCAAGAGAATTTCTGTATAATCAAAATATGCACTCTTAAATTGAACTAGAAGAGAGAAGAAAATAAAAATTGTTGAAAATCCTCTTATCTACTGCAAAACTGTCGGTAAGTAAATATATTTAAATAACATTAGAAGTTTCATTATTTTATTTTTTTTAAATAATGTGGTTTCAACTGTTATATTTTACATTAGTCGACACTCACTCTTTTGTGGATTGCTTTCACTTTTCTCTACAAAGTGAACTTCGGTCAAAATTACTTCTTTTAGAGTAAAAGCAGCTTATTATACTTAATGGTTTTAGACATAGGCGGGATTACATGGGGGAAATGTCATGACACAAGCTATACAAAAAGATCGACACATTGCAACACTATTCTTATTTAAATCCAGGACCGTTTGTTACTTTTTGTGTCTGGCAACACTTTCATGCAGATAGCATATTTACATTTTCAAATATACAACTAGTAGGCCTACTGGGATATACCCTATAAATATTGCACCATATTACCATAGGCGTAGGAGCCCAATTTGATTGGGGGGGGGGGGGGGTGGGGGCTTCAACGTGCATGTGCATATCATATAGGCATGCACCGGTTATTACATCGCATGCCAATAACATACAATCATTTGCCGTGTTAATATTACCCTTCCATATTGGTTAGAATTATTTGGGAAGTCGTTACAATAATAATGATAATAATAATATCAGTTTAACCATTGAAAAACACATTGCACGTTATTTTTCTTTCAGTAGATGCCCGAAAAATTCTCATCATATTGCCCGAATTTTCACAAAAAGATTTGGTTGGGGGGCTGCAGCCCCCCCCCCCCCCCCCCCCCCCCCCCCCCCCCCCGCCTCAACGTGCATGTGCATATCATATAGGCATGCACCGGTTATTACATCGCATGCCAATAACATACAATCATTTGCCGTGTTAATATTACCCTTCCATATTGGTTAGAATTATTTGGGAAGTCGTTACAATAATAATGATAATAATAATATCAGTTTAACCATTGAAAAACACATTGCACGTTATTTTTCTTTCAGTAGATGCCCGAAAAATTCTCATCATATTGCCCGAATTTTCACAAAAAGATTTGGTTGGGGGGCTGCAGCCCCCCAGCCCCCCTACCCCCACCCGCCTCCTACGTCTATGCATATTACATCTAGGGCTTATCAAAAAAAATCCAAAAATCTCTCCTTAGACTCCTCCCCTGAATCCCCGCCCTCCAACTTTCACACATCAAATATCGCCCCTGGTTTTAGACAATAGCGTACACATTATTTTAAAAGTGGAGAGTGGTCAAATTCCCTCCTCCAAACTGATTTAGCAAGGGGCTTAACGTTTATGGAAAGCGCAAGAGTCGAATGGAGGATTTCATTATTAAGGAGAGTGTGGCTATTAGGGCACTTGAAGGCAACTCCCATGTAAGGGATATGTATATGTATGTATTTTAGATCCTCCTGCAAGCAGAAACTCGCGAAGAAGCCATCATTGGCTTATCAAAGCCGCAAGCTGACCGAAGTCAGTCTCTTAGATTCGTATTTAACGTCCATGATTATGAATTGTCAATTGTCAACAACTCTGTAACTGGACGATATACATTAATCTTGGAGTGACTCGAGGGGACTGTAACTCCTCCCCCTGAAACAAAAATGAAGCTGTAGACACCAAATGCAACCCCCCCCCCCCCGACTAACGATCGATGGAAGCTTAGGTGTGAGGCCATGACCTATAGGCCGAGCCTAGGCCTATATGGCCTATGCCTGCACATGAAAACAGTTGAATACCACAAACGACGGAATTCTCTCTAAAAGATCGAGTCATTTGAAAAATCTTTACAAATGCTCAATAGGAGACTAAGAGAATTATTTTATAGGCCACAATTAGAGGTTTCAATGGAAATTTGTGAGGCCGATCCAAGTGAATGTTGCCTTTTAAGCCTTTAAGTTAGTTAACACTAGACCTATATGTTACACTTGACTAAGTTGACTGCATAGCCTATGCATGTAGCCTATCACAAAAGTGGTAACTTACCTCAGTTTGCGTAAATTAGGATTGTGAAAGAAAAAGAGGTGCTGTCACGGTATCTCACTACGTAACTGTCGAACGGGATAATAGATCTGCGTGCAACTTAAAAATAGTACGCTAACTTTATTTCAGACTAAGATATAGGCCTATAAGAGGTTCAAAGATCCCTCACAAGTTAAATGTTGATTTAATTAATCATGATAACAGAATTCGTGCCGTAATGGAGGGGGGTGGTGGGGAAGGAATAGTTGCTAATATTGTTCATTTTTGTGAATCAAAATTTCGGACTATACTGCAACATGCCCGCATTAAGATGTCAAATTTTAAATAGATCTCAAATGTAAATGTTGTTTTCGATATTTTTTGGTCTTTCGGTATGAAAACATACTGTTAAAATTCGCCGATTTTGAAAAAAAAGAAGAAGCAAGAATTGCGATTAGCCAATCACAGCAACTATTGTATAGTACCACTGTTGTTTACAGTCATTCAAGCACACGGTTCTCAAAGTTTTGCTTTAAATGTGTTGAATTTGTGAACGGTGAAGCCTAGCCTGTAGCCTACTCGTACTCGTAGGCTAGCCTAATGCTGTGTTAGTGTTAGGATACAGTACTACTCGTTATTTACTATGTAACTTCAGTTACCATTGACATGGTTGCCTAGTTACCCTCGATGAATATATAAAGTAAGCTTTTGCTTTACCAATCTCTCTGCTCACATAGTGTGTACAGCCATACTTTTTGTCACGCACGTGTACAATTATTTAGCAACTGTGAAATTGTTTCGCAAGTTTCAAAAAGCAGATTCTGAGAAGTTCAGAGTTCATTTACCCTGGCCACCAACAGCCGACGATCTTACAACTGAGGCAGTGCAGAATTATAGCCTGTTCCTGTCCCAGTTTTCAACTTCTTGGCCTGGACTGCTGGAGCATCAAATAAGCCTGACGTTTCAGATATCGTCAAGATTGCAGACAGTGAAAGAAGAAAGATCGTAATCTCCATTTTACAGGAGTTATACTGCATGTTTCAAAGAAGCGCAGCTGCATTAGTATTCTGCCAAAGCATTCCTCCTGCGCGGTAATCTGTTCGTCACATGACTGTCAGTGCATTCTTGCGATAACTTTGAATGTCTTAAACTATTTCGTTTCCTTACATGAACCCCTACCATTTTCCTTCCCATAACCCTTCCCTGCCTGCTTTATTATCTAAAGATGTTTTGGTATGTTTTCCATTAAAATTTAATTTTCCGGATGAGTGGTAAAAAGCTTCTCATTTAAATGACTGCAGTCGCAATGTTATGATGCCATGAGCAGCAAGGAGAAGGGGTATGAGTGTACTGTCGTATAGGAAGGTAAATTGTCATGATATTTGGTATTTTAAGTTAAGGAGTAAATTATTAGTCTGCTTATTTGGGGTTGTTTATCATTGCCATAAACACAATTTCAACACCGTGGGTGAACATCTTCCTCCCCCACAGTTACCCTCTCCCCTCCACCATCACCATCCCTGGCAAGAAGTTTTAGAAGTTTTTTAAACAGCTTTATTTTTTATAAACTGATTATGCTCTTGTCTTAGCAATATTTTTTTCTGGATTGATTCTTCATATATATACGGTCTGTTTTGAGAAATTTCTTTTATCTTCATATTTGTAATTAATTAGTAATAAAGACACTCCAAGACCAGGAATACAGTAATACTAAAAAAAAAGGGTTTTTATTATCAACCATCCCACAGTCTAACTGCATGGGGTGAAAGACCAGGCCCATATATAGGAAATTAGATTACTGAAAGCAAGTACTTAGCTCATCCGCACAGAGGGCTAAATATCCGTTTAGGGGGTTAACATACGAAAGTATGCCTGCATGGGGGTGAAATAAGCTGAGGTAGGGGGTGCATGTGTATACGGACTCAAGTGAAACAGAAGTTAGTCAAGTTATAGGTGTAATTTGAGAATGCTGCCTTTAGTTCGAACGAATTTTCTTCACAGTTGTCACAGTCACTGAGTGAGGTTTGAAAGTGTGTGTTTCTAGATGTCTCTCGAATGGATTTTAGGGGCAACTAATAAAAGTACAGAGTATGGAATGTTCTCAGTGTGAATAAATCCCAAATGTATGTATTTTTTATATCCTCCTGCAAGCAGGAACTCGCGAAGAAGCCACCATTGGCTTATCAAAGCCGCAAGCTGACCGAAGTCAGTCTCCTACATTCATATTTAACGTCCGTGGTTATGAATTGTCAATTGTCAACAACTCTGTAACTGGACGACATACATTAATCTTGGAGTGACTCGAACTCGGGACCTTATGATTGAAAGGCAACGGCGTTAACCACTGAGCTAACACTCCAAATGTTGCGCGTTTCACAGATATCGCGATCTGGGGGTGGGAGGTGGGGGGGGGGGGGTTATACAGTAATGTATTGACGGTAGGCTAAATGTAACTGACGGAAGACTGCCTGCAGTTCGATACATCCATATGGAGGTTCATTTACCTTGTTAGTTTTCCTGGGTATAAGCCGTTTGGAAGTTTCATTTCGACCGCTGTTGACCTCAGATGACTTTTAATCTCCACCAAATATAATAGATATCGCGTGTTTGCTCTTCATAGCAGTAACCTATACATATGATGAAGTACCGAAGTATGAGGTATATTCTTGGTAGTGCATGGGCTAAGGTATTAACTTATCTATCCTAGGCAGGAGTGTTGAGTCATGAAAAGCTTTAGCGTGACTCATCTCTCCCGAATAATACTGCCACGTTTAAATTTATCTATATCAACAGACGGCGTCAACCAACATAAACCATCACGACCGCATAGATTCCATTCGCCTTTGGCAAAAATCAATCATTTCCATCGGTGAAATTCCGATTCATTTGATTTAATCTGGGAAGTAGATTATAA
This sequence comes from Apostichopus californicus, assembly GCA_020650975.1. Lineage (NCBI taxonomy): Eukaryota > Metazoa > Echinodermata > Holothuroidea > Aspidochirotida > Stichopodidae > Apostichopus > Apostichopus californicus. Next base: position 14,522 of record JAIPMN010021179.1, on the reverse strand, counting down.
ATGCTAAATTCAAATCGTGATGGCTTTTCCCATTGCAACGTATTGTGAGATCCTTAAAGTGAACTACATATTTACCCCGGCGGACGATTTGAAATCGGGTGGAGGAGGAGGAAGTGGTGGACGGGCGGTGAGGGGTTTGGTTGGGTACAATTATTTATGAATGCCCAACGAGTGATAACGATATTAGGTGAAGTCCCCGAGATACTAAATATGACGTATGATTTGGAAAATACACAATTTTGTTTCAAATAAAGTATCATATTTATTTATTTCCTTTTGTATACTTCGTCAAATTTTTGCAGTGTTATTTCTATTAAAAAAAAACGTTTTTATCTTATGATAGCAATTATAGATAAATAAAATGATATTATCACAGCCTGTCATGAAAACAAGCGAAATGAAAGCGGAGAGTGTAAGGGAAGCGTATTGCTGTCACACGAAAAAAGAAAATTGAAAAATTTTTCGAAATTATACGAAAAGTTTATTCCGAAAATCTTTTCGTAACTTCTTGCTTTTTTTTTTTTGGAAAATCTTTTGAAATTTCGAAAATGTATCTGAAATATTTTCGAAAAGTTTGTATTCATAATTTCGAAAACTTCTTTTTTTCGTGTGGCAGCAATACGCTTCCGTACAAAGGAAGCTAAATTCTGAACATTTTGTTTTTGCAGGTTCGAATATAAGCTCATGTTAGAGGAAAAACACGTGGTGTGGACAATTATGTGTTGTGTATCTAAACAATGATTCCGTGCATGAAAACTGAGACAATGAATAAATATACAAAGGGACGGTTGTAGCCACGGAAATTAAACAATAGAGTACTCCACCTTCGGACTCTCACAACCATATTCAACCTACCGAATTTGAAAACATAAGGTATATGATCTTGTCCTTTCAGATAAATTTCAACCCCCCCCCCCTACATCTACCTCCCTCTCACATACACACCCAACCCATTCTCAGTGATAATCACATTCTTAAAGGGAGTGAAGACTCGCGCAAAAAGAAACGTCTAATGCCGGTAATCTGACCTAGTTTCGAATGAGGTGTAACAGAAGTGTTAGACACCAACATCAATCCCAAAAAGAACACACACAGCTTGCTACCGTCGGTAATTAGACACTAGTGTACAGTACATGCAGCTACGGTCAACACCCACAACACAGTGTACATAGCAGCGCTGGACATCTCAGGTCCAGTTAAGATAACAAGGTATACTCACGTTTCATTACTGTCTGCATTTTGTAGCGACAAGAAGAAAAATTCACTTGCAAGCAAAGGAAAGTTCACTTTTTTTCAGAGGACGACACGCTGTTTGGGGCGAGTCTTCAATGCCTCTAAAGCAATATATATCTTGAAAGGAAAGACCATTGATAAGTAAGGCGTTTTCTATTTCCACTTCTCTACTATTCCTGCTAATTTTGTATTTTTTGTTCTTAATTTATTTATTTTGTTATTTTTGTTATGTTTTCCTTTTTATTTATCTTTTTATTTATTTATTGTTTCTTCTTTTTGAATACAGATCAATGACAGCCAAAATCTATCATTACTTGAATAGAGGAATTTACGCCTTTTGCAATGATACAGGATGGCGCTATTATATCGTACAGCATTAAATTTTAATAATATCATATCATTTACTATATAGCAGGCAATCAGGCAATTTTCTGTAGTCTTATTTATGAACCTGTAGACTTTGTTTTCTTCCTCCAAGTATAGCAAATTATCCGGTAACCTTTAACCTCAGCCAAAGCTGATTAGAATTGAAACTTCGTGTACGCAACTTAGGCTAAACTTGATATCATCTCTCTGCAATGAACGTGTTAAAGAGCTATATATGTAGGCCATGAGTGCGTTACATGGGTTCTAAATTGGGGGCGCTAGTGGGCCATATCCGGCCCGCCAAAACAAATACGGACCACAACCACACGGCCCATTTCACGAATCGGGTATAGAAGGACCAGTAAGGCCCTATAGCATTTAGCACTCCTATATATACCGGCCTAACCAGAACAAGGCGCTATCTCGAAATAGTGAGATTTTTTCAATTATGGAACCTCTGGCACTTTGCTCCAACCAATGATTCTCTCTGACCTTCGAAGCAAATGAATTGAGAATCGTTGGTCTACGTAGATAATGTTGGCAAATTCTTTCAGACTGGTAAATAGACCTACCTATATTTTATGATTTTTAATGCAGCAAAGAATAACAAGATTTTTTAGTTCAGTTTGGCCATATTCATGACGAAAGCGAGACTAGCTTGTTGTAATTCTTCATAGGTCCCCCAACCAAAATGTTTTGATTATGGTTTCATCGATAGTTAAAAGGCTTCTCTTTAACAATGGGAATTGTTGCTCCTTAACACCGGCTGGACCTACCCGAAGGTGCCGCAAAAACCAAGCGGTATATTTCTATTTCTTTTTCTTCTTCTTCCGTTTCTGTTTTTGTTTCTTTGGTTCTTCATGGAGCTGATCCTATTCCCATCCAGTAATCAGACCAAAGAACACACCGCAAATGTGGCATGTGGCTTCCCGAAACTATATAGTTTCACCACAAACCCACTTTACATTCTTTATTACAAATATTTGTATTTTTAGATCAGTGGCCTTTACATGTAACTTACCACAGGCTATACATGTGATGACAACATCATGACAGCTTATATCATGTTTAACGTATACCGTCACTGTGCAAAAATAACATTGAAAAAATGTGTTACTGAGTTCATTACTACACTCAGGGCATATTTAAGGTGCGGAAAGGGAATGATACTGTATGATATGTCAACAAATCTATCAGGCAGTTTGCTCACAAGCCATTAGTTGACCAATTTTCGAAATTTGTTGAAAGGATGTAAGATAATGTTTTCTGTAAAGCAATTCCGGTTTTGAAGATATTCGTCTTTAAAATATGTTAAATTCCTCTGGAATGCTACTTTGGGCAAAAAACGATGATGACATCAGCTTCTCACAATACTGGTTTAAAATATTAAATGTTAATCCATATTTTTATGAAATTCTAAAAACTCAACCAAACCGACAAGATTTTGTTTTTCTTTCTTTACACTACATATAACAACAATTAAACACCATTTGTCCTTGAAAAATATGTAACACTGTCAATTGTAAACATATTACTTTAGGCTATGTATACGAGTTGTGCCCCCCCCCCCGCCCCAACCCCAACGCACCCCCCCCCCTTCCGTTGAGTTTTGTGTTGCATCTGAAGAACTGACATAATGTGTAATTAAATGTGTTATAGAAATACCACTTGGACTCGTGTGTTTTAAACAGTCATATACAACCAAACATATCAAGATTAATTTGTTTTACCTACAGTAATCCTTCCTCGCCTATGTTGTATACTTAACATTGGTAATAATATGAGTACACGTATCTTTATGCGGGAAACATTATATATATGTATAGATAAACTCTCAAGTGTAACTTGGGCGATGATTTTTTTTATGTATATAAATTACAAGACCGGGGGGGGGGGAGGTCAGATGGGGTGGAGCCAGGGGCCACTATGGGACCCGAGGAATTATGGGACAAAGATGAATGTATAAGCCCATGTCTGTACCATGAATTTATGAAGGCTTCAAACAAGGGGTAAGAAAGACGGTGACATCATTGTCCCCGGGGGCCCGGTCTGGTTCTCGAATCCCCCGATGAGCCACTTCTAACATTTATTTATCGTGAATACTGACAGCAGAGAATTATATACGTATCGTTCTATCACACCTAGCAACCAAGTGCCTGCACGATTCCCGATGGATAAGATGTCACCACAAGACTTTTCATTGTAGTTCTTCTCTACATTAGAGGAAGTCCATGAGAATGATGAATACGTGAGAACATCTTCCCCATAAAGTATCTCTTAGAACTGCAAGTTTCCAGCATTCATTCACAGATAGCTATAAAGTTTTTGTTATCAGAGCATTCCATCATGCATGGGTTTAGGCAATTCCAAGTTCCGTTTTGAGTTTTCTAAATTTCTGTCGAACTAAATTGTAAAATTCGTGTTCGTGGGCCATTTGTGTTCTTAAAATTGTTTTCGTTTCCTCTTTGGGGTCGTTTCTGTTGAGAGTCTGATATTTCGATAAATTATCTGAAAGAAAGATAGAAAAGAAGAAGAAAATGATCATTGTTTATTATAAACGTAAACCCTGACGTAAGATATGACGTAAAGGTGATGCAACTAAGTTAAAATCATCAAGTGATGATCAAAATTTTCGTACGCTCAATACACTAACCCCAACGGCAGCGTAATATACTCCAATATTTGACGTGTTGGGATGGGGAGGGGGAGGTAGTGAGGACAACGGGCACAAACTTCGAGGAACAGTGGGGCATATCTCATTGAACTGATGGGACCAACCGCAAAGTTTACTTCCAAACAGTCCACAAAAATAGGTCCCATGTGCATGCATGCACCACAACTTCCAGTACAGTGAAAAATGTTTAAATAATGGGTATTTTTTAATAACATTTTTGTTCAATATTCAACAACAGGTCACCTTTAAGTTTTAATGTTATTAAATTTTTCATTTTTAATAACAAGAGGGCAGTCTTTTTTTAAATGGAAAGATGTCACTCTTTTAACAAAATTCACCTCCCCCCCCCCCGGCCAAGACCCCGTCACTTTGTTTTAACCCTGGATGTGTCAAATCAGTTTGGCGTATGTTCCCTGGTTGCATGGTGTGCGATTTACTGTGGCTTGCCACTGACAAGAGTACAGGAAAACAAGATGTATTTAAAAGGGTACATGGTTCGAATTTCGTTTTGGCCAATAATTTAGTAATTCAGTAACTGAATATGAAGATGGGAATTTAAACCAAGTAGAGGAGATTTAAAGTTTCTGTCAGAAAGATTTTTTTTAAATGAACTTTGGAGCCTCGAGACACCTTTATATGCACTTTATATACCCGATTTCATTGGCTTATCATAACAATACCCCGAATTAATTACAAATATGAGACAAGGTTGTTTGTATGCCTGGTTTGATCTGGAATCAAATGTTTGGCCCCATGTCAAGTAATCATTCACACCCGTCAAATGAAATTACTTTAATGTAGTGTCACGCGTTAGAAACGTCACAACGGGTGGGGGTATATTCTTAGCTCGACAATTCGACTTTTTTTTTTCTTCATTTTTCTTTGAAAAAGATTCAAACTTTTGAACTTGCTTGATACGTTCATATAATTGGGTGATAAACAGAGGGCAGTCTTTTGTTTCCGTGGTAACAGCACGACCATGCTATACTGTCGAATATACACATGTCTCCTCAAAAGAGGAGTATAAGAGCCTTACAAATAGAATTAATCAATGAATACATAATAAACTAGATGACGCAAAGCATCAAAGGAAATAAGACAAAAAAAAGAAGAAAGGGGCAAAAAGCAGAAGAACTAATCAAAGAAGTTACACCTATATAGGCCTAGTGCCAAGCAGAACTGATAGCAAGTACAAACGCATAATGACACCTGCAGTCGCTGAGGGTGAAACAATTTGAACATAAGGTACCGCACCACAATTAGAGTAGTGTTCATCCGCTCGAAAGGTTAACCATTGTCATAGAAAAGAGGTAAAAGTACCCAAGGTAAACCTTGTTTAAGCATATTATCAGTTACTGTCATCGTTTGTTCTGCCTTTATATGAAACAGCATAATTTAAAGTACAGATGGTGTGAAAATAGGGAGGATCGAAGGTGATATAAACCATTTGATAAATTCTTTGGTTAAATGTTGATATTGCTCCGAGCGGGCAGATGGAAGGGTGGGGGTTCAGTATGCTAAACTTGCTCCTCTTCTAGCTCAAAATCTAAACTGTCATGATATGGAAGTTTGCCAGTGCCATGATAGGCCAATATCTCAGCTATCATGTGGTGGGTAGGATATACCAGTTGAAAACTTCTATCTATGCTTTGGCAGGTCTTGAAAGTGACGAGTTTAGTGTGTTAGTCAATGGAACAATTAATTGTGGTGCGAGACCCTAACCATAATCATAACTTTAAAAATGTATCCCTAATTATTATTATTTGTGTTGTTGAAAAAAACTGTTCCATTATGATCGAAGGAGGTCTTCTCCCTAAAATAAGGCTTAAGTAATCAATTATTTTCCCTTGTAAAATGCTTTTTGCTTTTTGAATGTTTCCTGTATTTTAAATGTTTCCTGTATATTAATTGTTTTAATTCCTGTAAAGCGCTTCGAGCAGCGTTGCTGATGAACGCGCTATATAAGTACTATTTTATTATTAATTATTATTTATTATTAAAAGAAAAACGGGAGTAGTACGAGTACAACAGCATGAGTACGAGTATATACACGTAGAATTCCCCGGCTTGGTTTCGAGTAGCCTACGACTGCAATTCTCTAAGCGTGAGTACGTGTACTTAATCTTACACTAGCATTTATACTAGATTCTCAGAATGCTCCGACTGCGAGTACAGAGATACGCAAGGGCGGAGAGTTTACGTACAAGCAAGTGCGCTGGTATACGTGCACAGACTCACTTCAAGTGTGTTATAAAAAAAAACAAGTTCATCATTTTGAATTGCTTGATTCGTTCGTAATGGGAAAATAACATCAAAGCCTTATGTTACCATGCCAACTGGAGTGTCATAACGTCTCGGTTGTCGGATTGGCCATGTTAACTGTCACATGTTACATTTAACAAATGTAATTCATCCTTTCAAAATGCTTGATTCGTCGTCGGGTATAGACAAGTCTATGTTTCCATGACAACGCATGTGTTGTTCGGCGAGAGTTCATTCCAAGGTTACGGTATAACTTCAATATTAAATTGCCCTAATTCGGAAAGGCACATTTTCACAGAGTGACTAACCCCTCTCCATTACTATCGGTATGAGCAGAATTTTACAAATACCAATTTCAAAATATAATTTCCTTTATCTTACATAATGTGGAGGAATCGGCGTTCCATGGGTCATTTCCGGACCGAACATTGGGTCCATTTACTTTGATACCAGCAGCCTATAGGCGGAGCTGAGCTGTATATAGTCAGCGTGCCCACTCCGTGCTTTTGCAACTGTTACATCAACAACGTCGTTTTTATTCATACTTTTGTACTTGCCACAAGAAGGTTGATAAGCTAGTCTGTAACTGGACTGTTCATCGCAAGCGATGACAGCAGGGACGTAGCCAGGGGGGAGCAACTACTCCCCCCTTTCAGTGTCGAAAAAAATGTTTAAAAACTGTCGTTTTTTTAGCATGGTATTTTGTCAGTGCTCTTTTGATCTTGAATACTCGTCAGCTCCGTTAACTCGATTATAATCGTAGTAACATTCACGCCTACTGATTCAACTACTTACTTAGTTTGGCAGATGCAATTAGCTAAATTTAGCTTATAGCCAATTACAAGCCTACAGTTGGCCACTGCGTAATAAAATACATATTGCCTACCTAACCGCACTCAATGGAATGTCACGAACCATATGCACAACAACGTCGACAACGTTCGTTCTCATCCTTTCTATATGATTCGTCCTAAGTTGTTGCACGAACAGCATGTTATGAAGCTAAGATAGCAATCGTATGTGATACGCACTTCCTATAATAATTATTACACTGCTAATACACTGCGATAACGATATTTGTTTTTAGGCCACTGCACATCTGGCTATATAACAAAATATGAAAGTTTATATTGTCCATCAGTTAAGTTCGTCAAATGTATTAATTAAAGTCCAGACATTGGACAATAAACATGAATCATCCTACTGGAAAAATTGTAAAAAACGACACTATGTTTGTCTTTCTGATATATTATGTAAAAGAACATGTAAAAGAATTCAAACAGGAAACAAAATCTGCTGATTATGATATCATATGATCAGGGCGTAGCCAGTATGTAGCACGATAGTTTCATTCAACACTCTACCCGCCGAAAAAGACTAGGATCCGATCTTTTAATTTTTAACATCTAGTTAAGAACCCGTTTACGCAGATAATATTTCAGTTGAGAAAACAGTTGAGAAATTTGTATCAGATGGCAATCGTCGGATAGCTCTCGCCTTCTCTTATTAGGCTAACTTAAACATTTACTAGCTACAGTTGTATCAAAGACAATTACTGGCTATAGTTGTATTAAAGACATTTCTGGCCTATCTTTGTATCTAAAAGTATCAGAAGTTGAAAAGTAACTAGTAAGACTACTCTGTACATGTACCTTGCTAATTTTAAATACATTATGTAGTATTGAATTACGTACTATTTTAACTCGTTTGTTTTTTGGGTTTAAAAGTGATATTGAATGAGGTGTCTCAAGTTAGCAAGAGGCCAGGGAACGAGAATGAACGCTCGTGAAGGGCCGTTTCCGGCCATCTGAGGGGTTTGTAAAACCAACAATTTTCTTGTACGCTCCACGCCAACTGATGGTGGCGCTCCGCTCAGATAGTCAACTGCAAAAAGTGCTCCCCCCTTTCAAATTCCTGGCTACGTCGCTGGATGACAGTGGGACCTATAGAGTCCAGCACCCGGTGAGATAGTCCACTCCCCTCTTAATCTTGATTTTGATTTTAATTCTTTTCGGAAATTGATATGTTTAAAGTACATGGTGTCATCTTATCAAGTTGTGCAATATAGAAAATGATCTTCCTGAAGTTTCTTTTTACCACAACTTTTCATATACCTTCATTGTTTTTTGTTCGTTTGGGCTTTTTTTAATGTTTATTATCCTCTAGGATTTTATGGTTAACATTAATATCTCTGTCTGTCTGAACTAAACTTTAAATTGCGAAATTGTGTAAAGACATGTGGTAATAAAGTACAAACTCTCTCTTTCTCTCTCTCTACTTGAAAGAAAGGAAAATACGATTCCTACATTGAGATAATTTAAATCTAATCTTCTGTGTATATGACGCAAGGGACCGCTAAAAACACGCAGCTCTTGTATTATCCTTTGTAAAATGAGACCGCAAACATGATACCAATAAACCATTAGGTCGAAAACATGCAGCGAATAGCATATCTTTAATGTAATGTTTAGTCCATTGGGAACAATCGTGTTGATATATTTTATACTAAGGGGGTTAGTCATCTTTTGTTAAGGATAGCACATTGTTATGAATATGATATCTGAACATACCATTCAGGTCATGCCCCGAACCCCACACATTGAGTATGAAAAGTCTGTACCCCGGACAGGAACCGTTTCTCGTCCACATATATACACATGTAAACCAATTCATCAAATATATATAGTACAACTTACAACGCTTTCTAAAGATGGCTGCCGTATCCTTAGCAACGAGATCTGGTAGAAGTTTCTCCAATGCTTCTAACGTTGACGCGAAATCATCTGTCAAACCAATCACGGTATACCGGTCCAAATTAAACACCGCGTGGTTGAATGTCCATCTTGATGCGACGCTGCATTACAAAAGAACAGATCACAGATTAAATGAATATTCATGTTTTTGTTGTTGAAATAACGTACTCAGTTGAGACAATTTTCAAACATTAAATATACATAGCTAGTCTAAAAAAAAGAAAGTGTAAGTTGTTTTTACCTGCAACTCGGTGAAAATCCACAGAATAATTTCATAATACCAGAGTTAGGATAACAAAGTTCCGATTTCTTTCGAACACATTCATCTAGCGTGTCATTCTGCAGTGGGAACAGTAAATTAAAACAACGGCTTGTTTAAGTCCAATAGACATATTAGGCTACATAATTATTAAAGGTGAACTCTATACTAAAGACCAGAATTCTATAGTCTTGATATGACAGTCAAAAGGAGGTGGGGGAGGGGAGGGGAGGGGGAGGGGGAGGGGAGGGGGAGGAGACAAAAGAGGGGGAGGGGAGGGGGAGGAGACAAAAGCTTGAGTGTTACAGTAAAGTATGTTTGTATAGCTTTTCCGGGTTTCAGGATTTTGAGCTGTAAAAAATATGCCTAATCTCTGGAATGCTCCTGTAAAGTAAAACTGAGGACGACGTCTGGTCTTCGGTATCTAAGCTATAACAATGACGTCACAATTTTGTCAATGGAACAAGTAATGGCGGTATACGACACGTGAACACCTGCAAGGGTATTAATAAACACTATAGGTATAGAGTGCAGTGCACGTAAGTGCAGAAAGTACACGTAAGTGTACGTAAGCGCACGTAAGTGCACGTAAGTGAAATAAGTGCCGAAGTGACGTAAATCCAAGATTTGGGGAAGTATATCAAATGAAATGCACGGATGAATTGAAACATTGTGCGGCGTTGTGACACTGACTTTAATCAAGTCAGCAAAGCTTTATTCTTGTTTAATCTATATATATTCGACTTACCCATCCTTCAGGCAGTTGGTTTGGTTTATATCCGTGGCTAAGCTGAGCCGATCTTGCTGGTATAAGACTGTCACCGTTCCTCAAAAAGTAATATTCAGAAACGAATCGTTCCAAGGGATCACGTACCATATTAATATAAAGAAAGTTACTGAAATCAAGACGGCAAATGAAGGTTAGAGAATTCCTAACTAAGCAATCATAAAAATATAAATAAAATAATAAAATGAAAAGAAGCCAGATACAAACGTCAAAAGTATAACATGACAGTTCAAAACACCGTGGCATACACATTTAATGTATGTCAACCTCGCGTGACCTTCGACCTGGAAGAAAAGCAATGGGCATCCAACCAAGTATGGTCCCGCTTACATTAGAGCGCGAGCACGGTGTTGAAACCCACGCTCGCGGTGTGACATCCGTAATACAGCTCGGGGTTGACCTGGGGTCATGCTTGGGTCATGATCTTTTAACTTCAGCTGTTCTTTTTTTTCCGGCGTTTTTAATACAGTATAGTAGTAATCATTAACAGCGCCACACATCACACAGTTACTATGATTTTGCGCATTTTCTTCCTTTTTTGCTAGTAAAGAAATCTAAAGTTCCTTCTCGACGATCGTGAACTCTGAATCCGAGCATGGGGTCTCATGTAAACGCGCTGGGGGAGGGGAGGGGGTGGGGGATGGTCAAAATCAATTTCATTCTGAACACAGCGCGTGATCTGATCCGTAATGTAAATGCGGTCGATGAAATCTTGAAAATCTATATTTATCAAATGATTTTTTAAGATTGATCGACTTTGCTTTAGATTGACATCATGTGACCTCTGTATACAAACTGAAACCACTTTTTTGTTAATACACTTTCAGATAAGCCTGCATGTAGAGCTAATGTCCATGCTATCGGTGCTATTAGAAAGTAAATGCTACTCCAAGGGAAGTGAGTTACATTTCACTATTTTTCCTTTCTTTTCTGAGATTTAACTCCAAACTAGTAATAAAAAAAAAAGTCCTTGAATTCTTACCTCGGTAGATTACGGAAAGGGACGTGCCCTCTAATAATTAAGGGCGCTCTCACTTTCTCGATAAAAGACAAAAACGAATTTTCATCACTGCGGTTGCTCCTCTGTAAAGATACGAATTGAGAAATAGGCGTCTTCAAAAGAAGGGCGTTAGTTTCTTAATCTCCTCTATTCGTGGCAAGGAATGTCTTTGGGAAAGTGGAGGAGGGTGCAGTTTCTGAACTTACAAAATTCCTTACGGTGGTAAAGAAAGGAAGGAACTTGAGTGCGGGAGATAGAAACACTGACAATAATATAAAATTGTAAGGCAGAAATTAAGGAAGGAGCAATAAAAAGTCCTCCAACCATCCTTCCTCCCCACTCTTCTCATAGTTTTAGGTTTTTTTTGGTTGGATTGTGGATGGGGGATGGGGGGGGGGGGGTTGGGGGAGAAACCCCCAACAATTAAAAAAGTGGAAGAGGAGGGGGAGGGTCGTGTCTCTCTGTTCTGTGGATAAGCCAAACGAAACTAGAAAGGAGAAGAAATGTTCCTTTCCATGAGAGCTCTATGGGGATGCATTATCGGGAAATTAAGCTTATGTTTCTCACTCAACCCCGTTGATAATTGTGCAGTATTTAGTATTCCGTACTGATACTATATACTATATATTCAACCTTAACTATGGGAAATGAAACGATTAATTGCTACCTTACTTGGCCTAATCAGGTTCTGAAAATGTGACACATTTCGCAGGCTTGACTCAATGTTATCCAACATTAGACGAAGCTTCTCTCTTTACTCGACGACGTGGCAGACCCTGCATACGATTTATGTAACTTAAACAAATTTTCTGTAAAGTCACCTATATATGATATAGTCTGCAACATACACACGCACAAATTCAAACAATACTGCAAGGAACTGCCCATACTTCATCATTACATCATGCTAACATTTAGGGTGAGAGGCAGTTGTGGTGAGGGGGGGGGGGGATTTACTATTGTCCTGTAAGAAAACATGATATTATACTCAGGCGCTTAGTCAGCCTTCGTTATGTGAGTGGGAGGGGGAGGGGGCACAGTTATGTTCCCATTTCAAGAGTCAGAGAAATTCAGTTTCATTAACCCTTACATAATTCATATCATGCTTTTAATGGCACCATAAGTCCCGAATTTAGGGTGGGGAGGTGTAACGCAATTTCGACATACGTTCGTTTTGGGGGAGGGGTCTACGGAGGAGAAATATTTGTCTTAGTGAAGTTTGTTTTAGATGAAAAATACGGCACTCAGCTTATCTTTTCCCATCATTTTAACTACACTCTGCCAGCGTACACGACTTTTTGTGCGTGTGCACATTGTGGGGAACCGACCACCCCATCCCCAATCCCCCCCCCCTTCCCGCCTACCCCTATCCCGCTTTTGGGTACACCACTCCATACATAATAACCGTGTGATATACATGTTTATACTCACATTGATTTTCATAATCGGTACATGTCTGGTTGTCTCAGATGAGTTGAGAGAATCCTGCAAAATCCTGAACAATGATCTACTTCCGGTCTTTGGTACAGCATTGTAGAGGACTATATAGTTCTATCATAGGAAAAAGACAAACAACAAAAGAAAACTTAACTAACAGGAAGCTGTAACATGTGATTGCTATCTGTTATCTCAGAGAGAATTGATCGGACGCTGACAGGCGATATATATCGCTTCCGGTGAAATCTGTACGTAATCTTAGTAATAATGGTATACTGTAGTAGGTCAATTTCTGTCGAATATGCTAACAATTAATATTATGGTTACCCATGTTTAAACCTTCCACAGTTTGCCGTTACGAAATACTTGATATATAATCTATTTATTATTTTTTTATTTTTTTTTTTGTATTTATTTTTTTTTAAATATTTTTTTTATGCCTACAGTATACACCAGTCAGTGTCAAAAGTTTTGGATTATATAGCATGGAGGATTAAAAATATTTTTTTCATTTTTTTTTTTGTTGAGATTTAGAGCACTTTTGGACATTTTAATATTTGACCTTATAGTAGATCAGCTGGCGTTTCCTCAAAGTATCACATAACGACAACATTTGATATCGGTACACCATAATTGATCACTTTCACGTATCTTTGTGGTTGTGGATAAGCTTCCAATGATAAGGATACATCCTTTTCCGCTGGTAAGTTTATCCGAACTATTTTTCGCATAAGCTTTGAAGTAAGTTGTATATTTTCCTGCTAATATTGTTAAACGACCATAGCAAGGTAATCATACATGCATGAAGTAATGATATTGGGCCCTTTGAAGCATCACTGGTATTGCAACATAATGTAAGCCAGCTATAGGAAATGTTAAAAAAAACAATTAAAAAAAAACAAATCTTGAGTTTTTACCCTTCCTGATTCTTTCTATACACATGATGGAAATGGATTAACTGACGAGTCATTTCATGTTTCAGGGCCGGAAATGTTTTGAAGGATGCAATATGATGTTTTAAATGTTATGACAATGACTGTGACCATTTTGTGATATTCTAGAATGTTGAGGGGGGGGGGGGGGGG
>JAIPMN010021178.1:14554-32747 GCA_020650975.1 Apostichopus californicus | reverse complement strand
GTAAAGACGGGGCTAACGTGGCATTCTGATTGGATGGTATTTTCTCCCTCATCCCTCCCCTGTGGTGTTATCACTGCATGCTTACAAGGCTGCATTATACGTATGTAATATTCACGCATAATTCATACATTTAATACAAATATATATGTGTACCCCTATGCGGCTTTCACTAGCACATTTGATTAAGTTAATTTGTTTCAGCTGGTAATCTGCTAATCATACAAAGATACGAGGTTAACATGATTGATACTTCACCATTAATAACCGCTTGCCTATATAATCATTATAGTTTGTATATACCAGTTACTGAGACTAACTTAAAGTATCATAGTCCACTCCTGCCAACTCGTGAGATACGCATAATTCTGTTCAGAGTGAATCGAGTTGCGATGAGCAATAACCCAAAATATGAATTAGATTTATGTTACAGAAGATATCCAAGTGGTTCTTGACTTTGCAATTCCTGTGTAAAGGCAGAGTACCTATAGGTTTTTAGCCCTTGTTGATTTCATATGACTAATACTATACCTTAAACGACATGCAGAGATACAGGTCAAAATTGTACTCACCGGATTGCTGAGGCATCGTTAGAACCAACGACAGTACCATTGTTTGATAGAGCTTCATGGTATAATGTGCGTTGTTTAAATCTCTATTATATTAGTTCATTATTAAGATTCTACTTTGCGTTTCTATCAGTCAGTCAATTGAAAATAAATCTAAATCAGTCTGTCAATACAGACTAGCATCAATATCAACTACTTTCGTTGAACACAAACCAAAAGACAAATGCCTTCCAGCAGAGTCGTGCATGTATATATATTGCTGTAAATTAATAAATAGCGCCATTAATTCTTTGTGCAGTACAGTATCATATTAATGACAATGACCTACGCATAATTAATTCCGGGTGCCGATCCAGGTTTTGGTTTCCATCTCATTATATATAAGTATTATATATATGGTACATAATGATATTTACATTTCTGATAACAACATTGATAGGACATTGTTATGCAATCTCAATATCAATTATTTATATTATGCGAAATCGTTTGCGAAGTAAGTAATGATAGTGACCAAAGTTGCCAATCGTACTACACTTCAAACAGAACCAATTTAATCTTTAATGAAAAGAAAAAGTGTAAGAACATATGACAACCAGTAAACACAACGAAACAGTTAACAATAACAGATTAATATTCGAACAGGCTTGGGATATGAGTAAAACCGTTCTTAAGTACATTACATTTAATTGTATTACTTTTTCGTGTGTCGGGCTTAAAGTTAATATAATTTTCTACCTTCACAATGAATTTCATTTTGTAGATGAACTCGTTACATTTTGGCATCAATCTCATTCAACTTGCAATTATGCATAATATTTACAATGCAAACTGAAAGAGTTCAGTTGGGTGATCTAACACTTCGTTATAACTAAATAAAAAAGAATAAAAAATAAGTTTGGTCAAAATAAATTGTCTCCCAAGAAATAGTTACTCTCTATCTACACGCTAAAAACTGTTAGGCAAAACTTGTTGGGTGAAGAAATGTTTGGCAAAAATTGCCCAACTCTTGACATGCAATTACTCTGTTTGCAAGCAAAAAGTTGCTTAATGCACTTAGCAACGGGTTTGTGCCAAAAAGTTCCTTGGTACTGCACTGAAATCTCGCAATACCGGTACCGTACCGACCAGTACATGTGCGCAGTCATATTCCTAAAAGCAAACAGTGATTTGTCGTAATATCCTGCTATATGGCCGTAATACAACATGTCAGAGCCTGAGGTCAAATCAATTCTCATCAGATGGGGTGCTAATAGATACTTTTGAAGGTAAGTATTTGGAATTTCCTTCGCCAGAACCGTAAAACCACGCAGGCGCGGCATCTACACACGCTACCAACGTTCGTCCGTGTTGCTATAACATCAGACTAGGCCGGTAACTAATTCCATGGCATATCACAAGTGTAAGTTCATATGGTCATAGGGTGCCAACATATATTCATAAATATCCAGTCATCATCATGAGTGTACTCAATGACAATCAATACTTACATTTCGGATGTCAATGAATGATTTAACACCGGCGGAAACTGACATTGATTCTCTGCCCTTTTTTCTTTTGTGGCGACTTTGAAACACGTATGGCAAAGCAAAAAATCCTCTTCTGTCACACAGAAAATATTTGTTTAATGTTAAAATGTACATATAGACTGTAACAGTTTTACGAACTTACAGGGTTTTACAAATAGTTGCATAAGCTTGGTGCTTTGTTCAAAATCATGGGTGGCCATATCCATTTTTCTGCAGGGAAGGGATGTCAACATTTTTAGGGGTGAGCAAATTTGCTGAAATATTCTTGAATTTCGTGTTGGCACTTTATTTATTAAGTCTAACATTCTGTCCGGTGTTGATCAAGACGGGTTTTACATTAGTAAGTCTTGTTATTTCAGCAGAAAGCTGTATAAAAAGAACAATATTTTTGTTTCTTTCTAAACTCTTCTATTACTATAAAGTATATTCTAAGTATTGTTACCATGATTTTAAGAGATGCGTCCGCGAGACGGAACGTATTAAATGTATTCGTCCGCTCAGAAAAATTTGCGTCTCCACCGTCCTTCATGAAAACATTCACTTTAAACTACCTCTACTGTAACTCACAGTACTTAGTAAAAATGACCCTGACAAAACATTAGCTTGTGCGCAACGGATGCCTATAGTAATTAGTCTTTAATGTGCACGAAAAGAATCAAATGATGTAAGATGTTTACAGTATACAAAAACAAAATTACTGTCACATTCTGAAGCAGGAAATTTTGCCGTAGACTAGTTACCATATATGCTGGCCTAGCACCACGCAGTGTACACTTCTGTACGGGGTATACAGGGAATATCATGAATTTTTGGTGCATGATATGTTTACTATTGTCAACATTTTCCAATACCGTGATTTATGCTAATAACAAAACTTGATTATTGATAACATTCTTTGAACTGTAGATGTCATAACATAAATGATTTGCTTTCAATTTTTCCATCATTGTATCTGCTATTAGTCTGTTTGTCTGTCTGTCTGTTGACCAGCCCTCTGTCTCTCTTTCAGTCAGCATTTATGTGTATGATTTATACATCCTTTACAATTACAGAACGCGACAAACATCAAGTGCGTTTGTGAAGATATTGATGAAGCGTTACATCCACAGCCATTAACTGTAGTTCTTTGAGACTCAACGTAGAAGTCCCGTCAATATTTTGCGCTGATTGAGAGATAGCCTCTTCCTGCATCACCACTGCTGAAAGCCTTTGACACATGCTTCAAGCTGCTCTATGTGTTTGATAGTGAATATCAGCTCTACTGTGAGGGATCATGGCAATTTCTGCAATCACTGTAATATAACATATTTTGACTAGTTTGTTAGTTACGATTGAATCGTTTACATGAATATATTATTAATATAGCAGTTGAATATGATTAAATAGCTTAGTTGTGATAGAAGTATCATCGTTTATGACTTATTGGTTTGGTTACCATTGTCTTGTTGTTTATTATGTAAGCTATATGATTGACTAGTTTGACATCACAAATAACATAATAGTTAATTACAATTGATTAGCTTGATCAACAGTCAGCATTAAGATATTTCATGGATCATATTAAGCCAGGTTAAAGAGGTTAAAGGTCAAACAGTGGCTTACGTAAAGTTATTAGATACAAGAGCAATTGTGTAAACCATCTTGTTTTCATTCCTTCAAGACATCAGAATGTATGGAAATGTCAACATGGTATATATACTATGGGGTGTTTGTGGGAAATCATATTGTTGTTGGGTTTTTCGAAGGACTCAGATACAGTGGTATTAATATATTTAATTGTTATTTTGATGAATTCTGTACTTACCCATAGATACTGTATGAGGTTAAAGTATAGCATTAGTCATATGAAAGCAACAAAGGCTAAAAACTTATACTCTGCCTTTACACAGGGATTGCAAAGTCAAGAACTACTTGGATATCTATAGCTCAATTTCAAAAGCCCTCCATGTATTTTCGCCAAGCTCTGAGATTTTCCTGGCCTAGCATTGGAAACTAAATTTGAACGATTAATATATGTATGTTAAAACTGTGACTTGATATCTCCCACCCTCTGGAAAAAAGTAATTATAATAATAACAACAACATTATTTTTAACTAAAATAAAATAGTAAAAGGAATGACCTCACTGCGACCAAGAATTTCTTTAACATCACCAAACTCTTCCCCTGTTAGTCACATATTTCAAGCCTGGTTTACTGGCAAACTGTACAGAATATACAGGCTACATTTTACAGTGAAAAAAATATATATATATTTTTGGATATCACATTTGGCTTCTAAACCCAAGTGATAAATTATGTTGCATGGGGAATGTTACGTGCTCATATGTACAGATGCACTTAAATATTTTATCACACGATAAAACAAAACAAAGAGTAAGTAATTGTCAGAGCTAATGCATAACTTGCCATTGTTACATATAAAATAAAAAATAAAGGAGATTGCGAATGGGAAATTTAGTTTGGGATTTCCTGTGATTTTGATTTCCATTTTTGTTATCGCTGTATAAATTAAAAATCAACTGTAGCAAAAAGTGACCAACATTGGATAATATCATAGTGCTAGAAATTGGGGCAACATAGCACGTAAGAAATATTAGTACTTTTTGCTAAACTTTGTTTAGCACAGGTTATTCCTAAACTTTTTGGTAAAATTTTCATAAATATTGGGTAAATATGGGTATTGTTTAGCAACTTAGGATTTGCCCAATTTTGAAGAAAAATGTAGTATGACTAGTATTAACACCAGTGCACTGGAGCATGGTGCGTACTACATATGCTCTCAGCGTTTCCAGACAGTATTTTGTGTAGTATAGCCGACATTGCTGTGCGTAAAAGCATATCACCAAATTACTCCCAGTATTCAGTTGTACGGAAAGATAGACCATGTTCATTGCAAAAAGTATTTAAAAGCAACACTTCTATATTGATGGGGATAAACATATATAACATAAACCAAATTGTGGAACTGCAAGCTCTTAACATCGCGATACCGTTTATTACGGGGAAATTATATTCGCAAACTTTCTTCTGTATAACACCAATCGGTTCTTTTTTTTTTATAGAGAACTGTATATCACTACTCTGATGTGCACACTATGATGGTACATTGATAATCATCCATCGACTACATTCTATGTACATGAGCCTTAAACTCACTGACCTCATAACATGTGACAATTAACGTTAATTAAGACTCTGTTAGAGTCATTCAAACAACTTTCATATACACTGACATTAGGCTTTCTGCAATGAGTAATACAATGACCTCATAGGTCACGGAGGCATTTGAACCCCAGCATGCTAAGTCACATACTCAACAAGTTTGAAGTCTAGCTGCCCTACGATTTAGGATGCTTTCGTCACACAATTTTCCTACAGATTTCACATTTGGCCTACTTTGGCCATGTGACCCTTGGCGTTTCACGTTAATGAATACAGCATTACATTTACGTTATGGGCTTGGGGACTTGGTTCATTTTGTCATTTCGGTAAGTACGTAATGGCAAAAATGATGTTTTGGTAATAGTTGACGTCTGACATTTGAGGTAATCCCTCTCAAAGACAATGATTCCCATATCCAGTGCACACGTTCACCAAATTTTGAGTCCACCGGCCTTGGAATGTATACGTGCAGTTACGGATTTCAAGCTCGATGAGTATGTGCCTGGACATAGGATGTAGTGCCCCCGTAGATTATGATATCATAGTGTCACTGCACTGGTGTTACATGGGATCGATTGCAACTTCATAGATTACCTTCCCATTTTATTTTACTACAATGCTACCCAAGCCTAGCTGTAAAATATTTCTAACGTAGACAACTTAATAGTACAGTACGGTGTTATACCTTCAGTTCTGGAACGCAACCAACTCTTACTGTGTTTGCTTGACACGCATAAGTAATTTTGGAGAATGTTATACCTCACCAAAAACAGAAATTTCAGATTTGAAGTTTATCGGACAAAACAACAAAAATTCATTGACATATGAGGATTTTTAGTAAGTAGCTACACGATGTTGCTGGTGCGTAATATGACGTGGGTATGACTATTTCATATGCCTAGTGTATACATGCGCGCACCGTACCCCATATATGTTGGTTAACAATGAAGCCAGAAACAACATACTACATTATACTTAAAATACGGACGCTGTCTTTCTATGTTCTGTTGTTTCATTGCTTCGAATAAAATGGACTATGCTATTTGCCTATTGCTTAAAGTGAATGTTTTGTCGAAAAGTGAAAAAGAAACTGAAAATTAAGCAGGTCGCAGAATTATAGCACCAAGTGCATGCAAAATTACAATTTCAACAGGCGGTTTGTATGTAAATCAGGCCCATGACTCATCCTGTCACGCAGACACACAACTAGAATCATACCCGAGCTAAGCCAGATAACAAATCGTAAATCAGATTTGGGATATTGATATGTAGATATGCTATAGTATCGACTGCAATATAATAGATTTGACCTAACAAAATAATTGCATAATTCATTTCTGTGTTCTGTGAAAAGTAAACAGACATTCTTTTATCGTTGGGGCTATTCAATTTATTGCTGTAAATAGCGAACAATGAATTTGCATTAATTTCATCGTACATTAATAATTCTTGTCGATGTAATAAAGTCAATAATTTGTTTATGAATTTAAAGCCATTTTAGCCTCATCATAAGCCACAGCTATTGTTGATGTACGTGAACGGGATGTGTATGTTGAACGAGATCCGTCAATCTTCGTGTACTGTGGAGCATTGTGGGTAGGTGTGACGATGTAGCTGGCTACACCGTGGACTACCCTGTTGGCGGGTAGTTGTACCAATTCAAATGTTATGCGAAACAAATTGTTGCAATAGTGACAGTAATTTTACATCCAAATTCCAGCCAAACATGATGAACAAGTTTCTTTCGGGTGCCCATGATTACCTGACACAATGAGCTTATACTGCAACAATTAATATGCAATGTAATTCGAGAAACACTGAACGAAAGAAAACGTCACGTGATTTTCAGGCGAAGCCCAACACTGCAGATGTTTCCCATGGCAAGCAACTTGGCTTTTGTCAACAATGGAAACCTTCAAGCATTGCACAAACGAGTTGATCTCACTTGTTTCAGGTCAAGGACAGGTATTCAGGCATTGTGATATTCAAGCTAAAACCAGTAATACATAGAGGAGTGTAGGTGTTCCCGATGACCATCACTTCACAGAAGGACTGGTACAGGTAAACAACAACTAACCACGGTGATTGGTAAGTACTTTAGTTTTGTTTTATAGGCAATATGTAACGTAGACTGTAATAAATATATAGTTATTTGCATTAGCCTGTCCCATGGTAATAATATTCGTTAAACGTGCAAGTAATAAACGAGTAATTTACATTTATTTATAGTTTCCAATCAGATGGCGTCATGTTTCTCTATAGTGTAATGCTGACTGAAAGTATTATGGATAATATAAATCTTACATCACATAGTGTAGGATAAAAGGCATTATGACGTATAGACAAAAAAGCGATGAAAACATCAATTAACTAATCAAACAGGATCAATACTTCAAAGTCACTTAAAGTTCCCATCGTAAATCAATAACATACTAACTTTCGTATGTTGAATATTTTTAAAAACAACCATTGTATCGACTATGCATATTTATGATTACCGTTATATTCACCCACTGTTAATTGCTACAACCATGAGAGTCAGGTGTTTTATAACGTCGCATAAATATCCTGTCTCTTTCTCCGCCTCTATCACGCTTTAATTGCACATAGATTTAACCTTCACCACAGTCACGATGGAGAAAAATACTTACATTACCCTCTCTAATGGACAAAAGATCCCCTCCCTTGCCCTTGGGACGTGGCAGGTAAGTAGCCTACGTTTCCAATGAACGGAACTGGGAGAGTCATCGTAACAAACTGTAAAATACAAGTATGTGTAGCATACATAGAAATGTCCATGATAATTTGGTATTTTACTTCTTGTTTTACCTTTACCCTTTATAAACAAATATGTGTATTATAGTAATGTATACAATAGAGGAGATGACATCCACATCTACAAAGTAGTATTTCAGATACATATAGTAGAGTATTGCTCTTTCTTTAAATTGAGCTGTAACTCGTCATATTTTTAGAGGAAGGGGGAGGGGGTGCATGAACCTGTTACACAGATATTGGTATCTTAATATATTCATGTTTAGTTACCACACACCAACTTTACAACTACAAAACTTCTAGCATCAGTGACATCCGTAGGTGTTACTTTTGTAATGTGTGAACCTGAATCAACGGTCAGTTTGTCAAAGATTGAAAAAGGCGTTTATAAGGTCAGAATAATTTCAATAGCTTTTGTCCTTTTATATGTGGGTTAAACCTTTATATTTCCAATTGTTAGATTCCCAGTGCCTATGCTATTATATACAGCTGATCAACCCACAGCGCACAATAACAGTCGCTATCATGCCATTCAGTTTATTGTTCTAATTGTAATTTAGAGAGGATTGTCCTTGAACTAGTTGTTTTCCCCCCACAATATCGTTATATAAACACAGCAGACGTTATGGGTATATTCAAACAACGTTTCAGTGTATAGCCTATAGGTAAGATATATACAGAAGCCAATATTCAGTGTATTATTTAAAAGAAACCTAGCAAAACACTCTAACAAGTGTCATACAAATATATGGGCATTGTGATATTTGTTGACAGAATTGTCTCATACATTAGTGACAGAAGGTTACTAACATGTGTTCTTAACATAAGACATTTGACTTTCAAACCCACATTGCATAATCGTTGCGGATGTTGAAACCAACTATATATATTTTTGAGAATGACATAACCCGTATTAAAAATGGCACCTACCTAAGATAAAAGAAATTACTTTCTGAAATGTTTCCAATGACTTTAATGTTACGCTTAATTTTATTCTTCTTTGAAGAATATCAATGAATATATTGTTTGATTGATATGACTAGTTTCCGTTCCATGGTATTTGAACTTAAGGAGGCTATCACTCTTAATACAATGTAAAATCGCATTAGTCTTAATTATATGTATAATTCTTTATAAAGGCAACAGGTGAGAAGCTTCGGACTGCATTACGCGCTGCAATTAAGTGCGGTTACCGACACATCGACACAGCTTACATGTATCAGAATGAAACTGAGATAGGCCAAACCCTTAGAGAACTCATCAACGAAGGAGCGGTTAAGAGGGAAGATCTCTTCATTACTACCAAGGTATGACAACAGCCTACGGGAGATCGTTCCTGGGCTACGGTGAAAGTGAAAAAAATACCGTAAACACATTATATGTCATACCGTAATTTGTCATACCATAATTAGTAGATATCTAACGTGGGCAAGTTGATAGACCATTTCTCTTGAACGATTGCTTCCATATGTATATTCCAGATGTAAACTTTTGTACGAACGTTCATTCGATGTATTGCCTCCGGTTTTTTTTCGCATTAGTACACAAAATTTACATGTGTTTGCAAGATGGCAGAAGCCTCTAAGGCAGTTGCAAATTAACTGTTTTATTTTCAGTTGTGGTCGACGTTTAACCAACCAGAAAAGGTTGAAGATGCGTTTATGCTGAGTTTGAAGGCTCTCCAGTTGGATTACATTGATTTATATCTGATGCATACCCCGACAGCTGTCAAGGTAATTATATTGTTAAGTTTATTATCGAATATCGTTCGATGAGCTTAGTTTCTCGGTTTTGGCTAGCTGATTAACAACTCTTCGGGACGTTCTAGTGGCTAGACCGCGAGAGTAGGCCAACCGTGGTCTAGAATACTGTAACTGCTTGATATCGTCTTAACATGACTGAATGCATATTCATCAACAGACAACGCCAAGTTCTGATAAACAATTCTACACGCTCCCATAATTCTTACTGTGCTTGTTTTGTGAAAAATTCTGCTAAGTTTTGATCAAGAGTGCAAACATTAAACCTTTGTCGTATCACCACTACACTTTTTTTTTGTAAAGCAAAAAATCGTTGCTCAAAAGTAACTCGTTTTGAACGTGCCAACAAGTGAAATCGTAAAGACGGAGAGCAACTTCAACCGAATATGAGCTTAGACAAGATGGCTGCAACGAAACTGCAAGGAGAAGGGACTCGCATGAAAGAATAATACATTATTATAGTACAAATAAGTACACCTGGTCACAAAGCTCACAATTACTACAATGTCAATCATTCATTTAGTATATCATTCTTAACTATAGGCCTATGCATGCAATCAATTATGATGCAATTTGAGTTATTTCAATCTCGACAATATCACCCGATTCTCAATGCGTTACCAATTAAATGTTAAACAGTTAATCAGGTAATACTAATGTGTGTTATATTTCTTTACATGTGTTACATTTATGAACAGTTGCTTCTAAGAAGGACTTACAAACATATACTCTACACACAATCTCATGCATAATGATTGACTGGACTAACCACAATACACAATTCGTCCATATTTAAACAGAATGTGGATGCTAGTTACTGCAAAACGCTAAAAAACTGCAATTTGAACCATCTTTACAAGGTATACTTACTAGTCAAACATAGGGAAAGTTGTTGAAAGAGCCTTGAATAACGTATTCGTCTGCCAGCACAGTAGCATCTGCTGATAAATCTAACATATGCTACTTTATTATAACACACTTCAGATTATAGTGATGAACGGTTGTCTCTTATAAATAGTACAAACTGATCAAGCCAGCTACATTAGGTGAAAATATACATACTAAATTCCTAAATGCAAACAATTGTTGAATTTATGATGATGTCAAAATAAAGTCATTAACGCGCTTATCTATATCTGCAGTACATCGATGACAAAACTCTGATGCCTCCCGCAGAAGACGGTGGTCCTGGATTTGCACTGGAAGACGTTCATTACATTGATACATGGAAGGTACATGTTGTTGAAGGCATATCTTTAATGTAATTATAAGTACTGAGTACACATTTTTATAAGACTTGGAACTAAATGTAAATCCCTTTTTTTAGTTTAATATTAAAAACACCTAAATGTTATAAGCACAACATTGAAAAAAACACAAACTTTAGGACTGCCAAGATTACAACAGTTGCAAATGAATTTTGGATCAGATGCTTGGTTCAGAGAATAAACACTTTTTATGTGAGCAAAAGAGCACTGCTCAAGTACTTTTCTTTTCAATATGAAGTCATCCGTCCATGTACAGTTCTGTTGTTAGATTGTATTTCACGTGCAGTCAGTTGGACATAAGTGGTTGACCTTCTACTGTTTAGGAATTCAGGATGATTTTCACTTACTTAATGTACTAATAGTTCGACCATAAATTACTGCGTCATAAGCTATATTAGAAGCAATGACTTTGCTGTATATTTCATACACACTCAGTATTGTTACGTCTCGAACCTCAGAAAGGAATATATGATGAAAACGAGGATGCAGCGCGATGCACACTCAGATAATAACAGAGCGGAAAATTAGTATCTTTATGGTAGAACCAGGATTTATCACCCTATAAACACAGACCGCATTACAACTATTCTGAGGCTTAATGCCAAACAGAACTTATTGTAACATGCCAAGTCGCTCTAACTCCAAGACAAAATATCTCTAAAATGTCTCCCATAACTGATCTTATTGGGATTTACCTAATCTTATTGTGACATTAATGATTGACTTTCTCTACTCATTATCGTTTACGGAAGATATTTAAAGCAGGCTATGTGAAAAGCAACTCAGCTTCGGAATGTCACACGACACATGTTTAACTCCGAAACGCGAGTCGCTCCATACTTTCACTTGTTTGCTTTCGGAAGAATCGCCAACACGTGTAGCGTACTCAGAGATCTCCCTAGAAACCAAATAGAGTTGGCGGATGCCTGGAAAAGGGGCCTTGAAAAGTAATCGAGGAGCATCTTTAGGTAAAATTCTAAGTCAATTTGGGTATGCTGACTCCAAAAATTGGCGGATACTTCAAATAATTTATATGTATTGACCTTATAATATGCATAGAAACAAAATGGCCGCCGAAATAAATAAATTAGGGTCTACTGGTACAAAAAATGTTTATTATAGTACAAATCTAACCTTTTAAAGACGCATGTGGTTATCAGAATATGAAAATGGCATTTCCCAAATGATATCTTATGTTTTGTCCTTCAAATTTGCTTAAAAAACAACATGGCTTCCGTTTTCCCGTCAAAATCATTGAATTCGGGGTATTAGTTTGTGGAAGGCGAAATTGTCTCAAACAAACTGTTCAATACAATGTTGGTATGCTTATTCCAAAACTCATGTTCCTGAATAGTGTTTATCACGTTTTAACCCTCTTATCTGCATAAAAACAAAATGGCCACCATTTTGGCTGCAAAATTCATTGATTTTGGGATAGTAGTTTGCGTAAGGCTTAATTGTTTTCCAAAGAAATGTTTTCTACACAATTTTTGCATGTTGTTGTCATGGTTCTTGAAAGGAATTGTATAGTTTTGATTCACTTATTACATACAAATAAAACGGTGTGCCTTATTTTATAGACTTTAAGCATTTCTGGCATAACCATATTCTTAGATGAATATATTATATACACCTTCAGGGCAACTTGGTGAATCAGTTTGACATCGTTCTACTAGTTGTTTCACTTTGCTCTATTCAATCATGCATTTTGGTCAAAGCTCTTACTACATCCACATACTGCTGTACAGGGCAGTCTATTTTTGCGGCATTTGCAGCAGGAGATTCCGGCATTGCGTCTGACATGAATAAGAGATGGTTTCAAAACAAGCAGAAGGGATGGGACTTGGGTACATTGATATCGGGTATAATCCACCTTTACAGCGCTTCTAACCAATGGTATCTGCTGTAGGGAGTTCTGATGTGGCAGAGTGCGAATTCCTCTAGATCATTGTCTGATAATTTTGTAAAAGCAATTTCATAAGCGGACTATGCATGTATTCAATCGGTGATGAGTCACACACTGTTTTGCGCGAAAATGGCGGCCATTTTGTCTTTGTCTACGCAAATTAGAACGTCAAAGCATAAGTTATATTTCTGGACATTGAAATATTAGGATTTAGCACACAAAAATTGTCTTTAAAAA
The DNA here is from genome assembly GCA_020650975.1 of Apostichopus californicus. Lineage (NCBI taxonomy): Eukaryota > Metazoa > Echinodermata > Holothuroidea > Aspidochirotida > Stichopodidae > Apostichopus > Apostichopus californicus. The sequence continues at coordinate 19,542 of JAIPMN010021178.1, read as the reverse complement.
GGTTAGGTCTGGAATATAATATGCATTGTGGACGTTATTAGACCATACTTTATTGATTTTGGCGACCATTTTGGTTTTATGCAAATTAGAAGGTCAATACCATGAACATTATTTTTGGTATCCACCATTTTTGGATTTAGCACACCCAAATTGGCGTAAAAAGTCATGGATACCGCTTTACCAAAGAATGCACCTCAGACTTGTAAATGTTGTAATACCCCTCCATGGCGTGTAACAGTATGACGATAAGCTGGGTAGAGAATAAAAGCTGTATGGATTTCGTTGTGCTTGGTATTGAGTGGCTGTTTGAGCGAGCCCAAATGAGTATTGCTAACATATGTAATACTATTTACATATTTACTATTTCTTTCCTTATTTTTGAACTGTATTTGATTTGCCGAGACTGCTTGGTTTGGTATTGTAAATACAATGACTTAGCAAAACTGGACATCTGGTGTTAACTGGTCTTGATTGGCTGGGGATCCCAGTACGGTCCCGTCACGGGTGTGCACATATTTACTCCATATGAACAATAATGTTTACTATAACAGCCGTGCCTCTCCTTGATCAACCGACAAATATATCTCATTGCCTCCGCGCAGGAGCGCAAAGTATAAATCTAAGTAGGTTCATAATTGTTTCACACAGGCGATGGAACCTTTGGTGGAGAAGGGTTTGGCAAAATCCATTGGAGTCTCAAACGTGAACTTACAACAGCTTGGAGAGATCCTCGGGATTGCTAAAGTACCCTGTGTAAACAATCAGGTAAAGACTTCCAAACCGATACTTTTACCCTGGTTAAATGTCGTTAAAGAGAGACCAATATAACTAGATAGTTGTTTGTTTACTAACTTCCTATTTCTGCTTTGCTTTGGTGGCACTTAATCCATGTATGTTGTGTGTTAGAATTAGCCATTGTTGTTCGCCGCCAATTTGTCACCACCAAAGAACCTCGAGACATCACTTTCAAAGTTATTCACATTGTCACCTAGTATTTGTGTACAGTTGAGTCCGCCATACATTGGAGCTGATTGCTAATATGACCATGACGTAGCCATACTATGTAAACTCAAGTAAGATCTTAAAGTGCCCTGACTAGCTCACAATGACAAGAAATATTATTGTGTAAGTGGTCGTTACTAAAGCAAATCACAAAATATCGATTAGAACCATACCTGTCATGACAGTTTCAATCCTTGTCCTGCCAAGGCTGGAGATGAAAATCAAATTATGGCAGCTCAAATTTAAAGATGTATATTGCAGCCGCCCTCGACCAGCGAGTTTTTATCTCTCAAATAAACAGATAATTTTACCTGTCTATTCACAGACAAACTGAACAAGAGCCCAAGCGGGCACTATGGCTCCTGCTTAGTGGAATATAAAAGTGTTGTATATCACCTCAAAATTACATAATATTTTAGGCAACATGTACCAGCTATTAATCAACAACAGTATTACAAGTTTGGATACAATCTGATTTAAGGTTATGGAGTTACTGCAGTTTTGTTAATTTTGGCCTCCTCAAAAATGGACCCAAGTCAAGTTTGTGCCTAAATGGTCCCAAACATATTTGGCCAAAACAAAGTTGCTCAAACTTATATTTACACATAACAAAATGAGCTCCAAATTGTGGGCCCAAATTATCCCAAACTTATTCGGCATTTTAGGTGGAAACATGTAATTTGAGCCCACCCCCCCACCCAAATCCCACTGTACACCGATTTGGCTACAATCTGATGAAAGGTTGTGGAGTTATTGCAATGTAAAGGTTTTCCCTTTTGATCCTATAACCTCATTAACATTTATAAGATCAGTGCCAACATTATAAGGGACACCTCATTGCAATATATCTACAAAGTATGACAAATATCCATTACTCTGTTGGTGAGTTCTTACGGATTCAAGCAAGTGTCACAGACGCACAAACACACATACCATATCCTGACTTCACTTTGCTTCCAGCAAGGAACTCAACAAAAAAAGTTCCTCTTGTACTTGTTTATTACCAATATTGGTCTAATTGTTCCTTTTGACTGCCAAAGTGTTGTGCGCCTGTTTTTATATTACTATTAACTCTTGTTATTATTTATTTTTTATCTTCACGAAGATCGAGAATCACCCATTCCTAGACCAGACTGGGTTGATAAAATTCTCTAAAGAGAACAACGTTTCCATAACAGCTTTTGGGCCTCTTGGATCACCGGAAAGACCATGGTGAGTATAACATGCAAGCAACGATTGGAACAAGAAATATTCACCAATAAGTTCTGCTCTATGACAAACTGCATATCGAAAGAATGCACTAGACTAGTATATTCTAACAACTTCGTTACCCCTTTGTAGGTGACAAAGCGGTTAACGTTAAATATAATAATAAGATAAAGCTGTTGTTTTGAAAGGTTTATTCAAATTATACTATCAGAAAATACTAAACATAACTAAGATACTTACACTTTTGGCACTTTTTTGCGGTATTCTGATATATTTTGCAGTTTTTTCATATTCATATTACTCATATTTTCCTATAAAGGGCGCCAGAAAACGACAAAAACCTACGAACTGATCCGGTCGTAAAGAAGATAGCAGACTCTCGCAAGTGTACTCCAGTACAGATATTAATAGCATATAACCTCAGTCAGGGCCTGGTTTGTGTACCAAAGAGTACCTGCGTCGAAAGAATTGAAGAAAACTTCAAGGTGATTTGTTGGTTTTTGGTTCACACGTCTGCTCTTTGTAGCACATATAGCCTTTAAATTTCACTTCGAAGGGGTGCAAGGCCAGAACATGTGCTTTTGAAGATTTGAGGAAAGGTGACGTGCATGTCAACGGACTTGATGTTTCAACTAGTTCCCCTATATTTAACTAGAATTATGAATATCTAATTTACTGCATACCCTTTGTAAAAAATGTTAGTTATTCACATGGTAATCACAGCGGAAGAAGTAACGACTGGAAGCAATTCCCGAAGTATTTTTGGTTTCCCGAGAGGGAAAACTTTGGAGTCGCTCTAGCCGACCTTGCAAAATTGTGATGGGTACCGCGGATTATAAAGTCGGCAACGACTATAACGCGGATCGCTGAGTCGGTAATTACTATGATGATTAGATTTGTCCAACACGACAGCATACAGAAACGTTGCACTAAAAGCCAAAGTAAATTAATCAGGTATTACATATGGAGTCTATCCATGGTAGTTTCTCTAATACCGCCCTTATTACTTTTCGGGGAAACGTTTCATACCGTAGTTTCGAATCAAATATGCAGAAGAAGCAATGTCGTCGTGTATTCTGTACGCTGCTTTGTGGCAAAACATTCACATGACATATTGAGTAAATACCTTAAATGAGCTGACAATGCTTAAAGAGTGAACTAATCAAATAGCTAAACAAAACTTGCCTTACGATGGTATAATTCACTGCAACGCAGCAAGAATAATCTCTTATTTGCAAGTTCCGTCCGTCTCGTTTTCTTTTCTTCAGTCTCTTGATGTAAAGCTAACAACAGATGAAATCAATCAACTTGAAGGACTGGCTTGTAACTTTAGAGGCTTCTCGTGGGATTTGTAAGTAACTAGAGATGTTCGTACTAAGTCCAAGGTTGAAAGGTCTAATACAATAAAGTCGGGGTTACAACTTGAGTGGCGAATAATTCATTAACAGGAGGGTTCCAATTCTTCCATTGCTTGCTACGATATCCGGGGGCGTAGACTGGTGCTTTTACACTAGATCCAAATCAGATCTCGACGTCAGGATCTGATCCTGACGTCGAGATCACGGCTGTAGTGTAAACTTTGTTCAGATCCAGACCTAATCCTCCTATTGTGATTCTGGCAGAGACCAGGATCTGATCCGGATGTCGAGATCAATTTTGCAAATTAATCATTCCAGCATCAACAGTGACCCGAGATATCCGGTGACCGCATTACGTCACATGCATCCTCACGTGAATTCCAGTCCTGTATCATAAATGTGCTCATTCCTACGTAGATTAAATGTACGGGGGTCGTAAATAGTGTGGTATTGTCACCCTAAGGCTATGCAACCATGACAACGAAAGTTATAGAGTTTACGTACTACGCGAACCGCGGCTGCGCATGATACATTTTCAATCAGATTTTTTACCAACATCCGGCGAAGAAGTGGGGAGGATCAGAGTACGACTCAATGGTAAATGCGTTCCGGATAAATGCATAAGTTTACCCAGTGGAGAGACTTTCGTCTGTTAACATCAGGGGATCTGATCCGTGCCTAGTGTAAAAGCACCCGACACTATCCTTAGCGGTGAAGCAATATCTAAAGCAGCGTACTAAGCGAAGCACCCTTATCAACCAAAAGTAGAATATTTGCTGATGTACTAGCAACACCACGTAGTATATACATTTACGTTACACGATAGTCTTACAATATGTGTAAACTACACTACCTACAAAAATATTCAAATACATAAACTTGTAAATGTATTTTTCTTCTTCTTCTTTCTTTACAGCATGATCAAACACAAACACTATCCTTTCTAAGGGATGTCGTCCTCGCCCAGTTTCAATTCGCATTTTTGTCTGGATAATTAGCGTGTGGTGGTAGAATATCAATTTACAGGTTACCAATTATTAAAAGAATGGTCTTACAATTTGCAGCTAACAGTCAGGGAAGCCTCACCTTAATTGGATTAAAAAAAATTAAATGTTATGCAATTGACAAAATGCTCCGCTAATGGCTTGCGTACACCTGAATATGAGGGCTTGTTGTACGCTTACAGTTTTATCATTTCCATTATCATACGTATTCCTTGAATGCATACGAACATAAAATGATGGTCATTCTAAACAAAGAGGTATTTTGCACATTGATTCGCTTAGACGTTCTTCGTTTGTTGTAAATTAGAGATGGCTTCGGAAAGGATTTTAAGAAAGTTGGGTGCTTTGGGACATATTACAGTGCTTAGTGGTAATATGGTGTGTATATAGGTTAAGTTTAAAACCTCTCTTCCAC
>JAIPMN010021178.1:0-10931 GCA_020650975.1 Apostichopus californicus | reverse complement strand
GAGGGGTCTAAGGGGAATTTTTTTGCATTTCCAGGTGGCCTCAGATGCAATTTGGTGCAATATAGCACACTTCAACACCCGGCCACTCCATTTTGTAAATAATTTTGCACTTTCACCTGGCCTTAGATACAATTTGGTGCTCCAAATGAGATTATTTCTCATTTGGAAATGAAAAAGGGGTTTTCTGACTTGCGGAGCGGGGGGGGGGCGGACCCACCATATTTTTCACTGGGAGGCTGGCGCCCCCAAGCCCCCCCCCCGGTTCCTACGCCCTTGCTTATTAATCACATTTAAATTGTTCAAATCAATTGTAGCCCGATAGCTTAGTGTTATCCACGGACTTGAAATACATTAGAGCATCACTATCACACCTGCATTGCAACCGATCATTAGAACGAGATCATTGTATGGACCTCAAATAACACAATCAACTCGTTACATGCCATTGAAAACATCATCATAGGCTCTCGACTGCATGGCCAAGTACATTACTTTATAAAATTGATACGTAAACAGCCCCTTCCCTTTTCTCCTCACTGCTACTAAATTTAGAACAAATGTATAACTAGAGTCATGCTCCCAAAGTTAAAAATATGCTTAGACAATCTTTAAACAAATTAAAGCCCCATGTCTGACAAGAAAGAGAATAACTCATCTGTTCCGTGGTTTAGCTCTTGGCATCCTAATGTTGCTAAAACGTTTGTCATTTATTCACACAGCTAGTTTAAACTTAATCAGACTTACGATGTAGTAGGAGTTCGCGAAACACTTTTACTCACTATTTACACCTTCGACCTCGACCCTTAACAACTACATAAGCATTGTTTAAAAATTCGTTCCATTATTCTCTACATATTGTGTGGTTTAATTTCCTTTCTTAGGTGTTGACAAGCAGAAATTGGCTAAAAACTATTTTGTTCACGCAGGCACAAGTTTACATGATTAGGCACCTACCCACTACGTTTGATCCGACTTTATCAGACATACGGTCTAGGAGTTCACGAGTCACTTTCAATAATGTAACGTGAATGGTCTTTATTCTCCTCCGTAGTAAGCTGTACACATAGCTACATATTCATGTTGTCTATTGGGCTGTAATTTTGGAGGGTTTAATGTTAATTGATGGTTTTATTGTCTAGTTAAGAGAGTTATGGTTTGAGTAAATAAATATGATCATTGAGTTAAATGTCTTCGACATATCTGCATATGTTTGGGGGAACACCGTTGTTGTTGTTTAGTTAATAGTTCAGTGGATTGTACCTGGCCTATACACACGTTAAATTCCCGGCCTATTGGCTTAGATCATGAATAGTATCTGTTCCTTTTCGGGAGGAATGGTGATACACACCCGACGATGATCACACAGTCAAAGTCTCAAATGCAAGGGGACTGGGGTTGAGAGCGGATCAGTCGTTCGGTAGTTTGGTTTTCGTGCCCAGGTTCTTTCCTGAGTGACTTTTCTTAAAAAGTAATTCTTGTGCGCAGAGTCTTTCTTGTTTGTATTTGCAACGTGGCTTGGTCTCAAGTTACCTTGATAACCGATTAACAGGCTAGCAACGCTTCCACTGGGGCCTGATAGTGCTGCTAAAGATACAGGACTCTGAACTATGCAGAGGAGCTCGGAACGCAACAATATCTTAATAGTTTAACATTCACTTCATCATTTTCTACATATCATGTGGCTTAATAACTGTTTCCAACATAAACTTTAGGGTGTTTGACCTTTGACCTATGACTTGATCAATCACACAGGAACTAGTTTACATGCTCAGGAACCTACCCTCTAAGTTTGGACTTGATCGGGCTTACGGTAAAAATTCGCATCACACTCGTATTTACCCAGTCTCTTACCCCCCCCCCCCACCCCCAAGAGCAGGCCCGTGAACTTAAGAACACACATATGGCATATCAGACTCTGCATGTCCACATCGCATTAACTAATATAAATTGCCAAGGTCAAGAGAAAGAGGAGTTCAAAGGTCAGACTAGGCCACATTTGTGAGAAAAAATTGTAGCTAACCTAAAAATCAGTGCTGATGGACCTAAACCTTGATGGGTTTGTTAGGGAGGGATCCACACCCCCCCCCCCCCAGATAGGGGTCGGCTTCAATGACTCCAGTGCAGTCCCTGTTCTGTTATAATCTTTTATTTACCTCTGGCCTAACCACCGTCGGGGGGCAGGGGAGGGGAGGGAGTAATTTCCTCCCCTGCCCCCTAACACACCCAACTTTGAAACACTGTGCTTGTTATACTGTTTTTGGTGGTTGTGTTAATGGATGCTTTCAGGAGCTTTTAAGGAGCCTATACGGTTAAATATTAAAAATCAGGTGGTGATTGTTTAGATGGTTTTAAAATTTAAAATAAGTTGAAACTATGTAAAGTGACTCAATCCAAAAATAAAAAATAAACAAAAAGGGAAAAATATGTCGAAACGAAATGAAAAGAAACTTGAAAAGGAAAGTCTCAGTAAAAAATTGTCATTGAAAACAATGTTGTATGTTATATGTACAATGAGAGACAGCTTCAACAACATCTACAACGATTGCAACATACTTTCTTCTCTGTCTCAGATGAATTAGCTTCGGGCTGTTGGTCATCGAGACGTAACTGCATAGTCAGCTTCGAGAGGAAACACGGCATCTGTTGCATTCCTTCTAGCTTACCAGAACCCTTTACAGTTCTTTGAGACACAAACCTATTCACAACAGTCATCATCTGTATGAAATCTGCATTATTACCAAATTCATTGAGTACCCTGGTAAGGTCTTGAATAAACCAGGTTCCTTTATCTGGTTCACGAATTGAGAAGTACCCTGCAAAGAAATTAAGGATGATTTAATTCATAAAGACGAACAACAATGCATTATCGTTTTATTCATACATGTAACTTCTGATAACTTTTCAGTTGTATTTGAGTCCAGTCATAGCCTTTCTTAAATTGGGAGCTCTTACATGAAAAGCCATCAATGCTTTATACCCGATACGTCAATTGCGAGTGAAACTATTAGTATTTAATAAGTTAAAATGGAGTCTAGTTTAAACGTTCCTGAAGCTTTAAACGAGTTGGTTTTCAGATATTTGCGAGAAAAAGCTTGTTATGGTTAGAAATTTGTGCTACTGACAGTGGTGTCGATATCCGGGCCCGGGAAAAAATCAAATCACGTTTCTGAAGTCTTCATTTGTCCGGATAGTACAAAACTGAGAATAAATTATTCTCCATCCCATATTTCCCGGAACCACTAGCTGTTCCATAAACATTAAGAAGCAAGTTAATTATATATATTATAGATTTGAATCTATCACTACGAATTACATTACATCATTACCAGTGGCTTACACATGATTTCAAAAGTGTCTGTGTGTAGGAAGAGGGTTCTACAACCCCAACTGTTTCAGCTACGAGCTGAACTTATAAGGAACGTCCGAGGTGATTTCAGGATTTTATGTAGGAGGGGTGTGGCGCTGGGTTCGATGAAGCCGACTCTCACGTAAGGTTGTCCCCAGCAAAAGGTAAAATTTAGATTCCGAAGGCGCATGCCGGAGCATCTTTAGACTTCAAACTAGTTCAATAAGGATCTCAAAATGCAAGGTTGTGTTAATAACTACTTTTTATTTCGTGTATGAGGTTGAAATTGGAGTGAACATCCATAGCAGTGGTCATAATCTTTTCGGCTCAATGAAGGGAATCTCCCCAATTCCCCCCAAGTCTTCCGACTGACGAAGGCACTTGTAGGCAGTGGGTTGTTAGGGGTCATGAAAAGTTTGTTGATAGAAGTTTCGAGATCCAAAAAGCCTGTCTGATCAGGAAGACATTTACTTTCTTTACAAATATATTCATATTATTGAGGAATTTCTCCAACTTAAAACAGGAATGGCAAAATGTAGCAGCTCAACTATGTTTCAACATGTGGTGGTAAACATTTCAATTAACAATGACTATTAGTGGCATAGGAAGCTTCCCAAAATATGTTTCATCGTGATATATGTATGTTCCTTCGTGAGTTTTGTCATAATTCAGGCAGGCAGACGAACTTGAGTAACTTCAGAATGGAAAATAAAAGCACACCAAAAAGGATTTTTTACTGATTTGGAAGCTATGACATCACAAAACAATTACACATAAAATGTTCACAATGACGATTTAAATTCCATTATCATATCTGAATCAAAAGAGCATTGCAGTCAGTGGCGGACTGGCCACACGGGCATTTGGGCAATGCCCGGTGGGCCGGTGGCCCGGTGGGCTGGGGAGCCTGGTAGAAATTACAGCCCATTTTCACAGTAGTTAATATAATACAGACGGGCTGTGTAGAAATATATTTTTAACTGTGGGAATCAGCTCATGAAATCACCATGTTAGTTAGTCTGTTAGTTCGTAACAAAAGAACGTGCTATTAGCAACCCGTCCGTACTAATGGATTTTATTTAGGATTTTTTTCAAGCATGTGGTCACAAAATGTTTGAAAACTAAATAAAATCCAGTCTAAAACATATATTTTTGTTTACGTTTTAATCTTTCCTCGGCTTTAATCAAGTTTTGCATCTGGAAAATGATTTTTGGGTAATTTTTAAAGGATTATTGTGACCTACAAAATTGAAAAAATATAGCACCATTTTGCATCTTAACTTCAACAAAATTTCAATGGGGAGAGGAAAAACCCCTCCCTTTAGACCCCACCCAGGACGGCGACCACCATGTAAGCAACATATCAATGAATAATGGGCCGGTCTAAGTGGAAAATGCCCGGGCCGTTTTTAAGACCCAGTCCGCCCCTGATTGCAGTATTGTACATGAAACCTCTGCTTGAGCTATATCTTAGCCTAGTATAACGTCCCTCTCCTAGAAACCCATGAATTGGTCGCATCATCGAAACTTTACAAATTACACTACCTTTCAAAGAGGTGTTAACGAAAGTTCTGGAGAAAAATTATTTTTGACTTATGAAAGTGAAGCACATTCTATGCAATCTTACAAGACTCTAAATAAAAGTGCAAGTACGAATGCGAAGCCATTAGCACGAGTATAGAGACATGTAATTCGTAATACGAATACGGACTCAAGTATTAATAAAAACTCCAGTCTCCACAGACCTTGAATAAGTAATCTTGTACAATGCAATTGGTAGAGGTTTTTCGAAGTTGTAAAAACATTGTGTCGTGTGGCTCTTTATCTACATTTTACACGTAGACAGGTATCATTTAGTCCACCTACCCTCTGCAGAAGAATAACATATAAGAAAGTCAGCCTCAGTCGGAATTGTAACTTTCACTCCAGCTGCTGTCTCAAAATCCTTCACGGGGGCGCCAAACCCTGCTTTTATCGGAATTTCAGCCTTTCCTCCACGACAAGCCTGCGAAAAAAGGAGGGCAGTGAACAGAGTTAAACGTAGGATTTTAGTATTTTGCTGTTCAATACCTTAAATATGTAGTATCAACTCCAAATAGCTGAAAGGTGTCAAAAGTCAACCTTTCAAATTGGTTACAAGATAGAGAGAGATGAGGGCCGTTAAGCGGACGCGTAGCCAGCTTTAATGTCTTGGACGGGAGGGGGAGAGGGTACCACATTTTTCCCACCCCATTTTTACGATTCAGAACAGTTCAGTTTATTTAACACTTTTGTTGATATGAGTATTCATGACACAATATGTACATTCAGTATTGTTTAAATATAGAACATAAACAAGTATCGTATTTTTACTGGTGCACCGGCGTGTTAAAATAACCCTGTTGTGAAAATGGAAACATGATTTGTAAACCCTTTTTGATAACTCGGATACTATAGTACCAGTGTTTGACGATATTTAAGCTTTTTACTGTTTGTTCATAATCTTCAACATTGTACTATGCATTAAAATAATAACGTCTCTCACAACTTCGATCTGCACTTTTCCCAATTAAAATGATCTGTAGAACAACTTGGTGTCATTGCAGGCAGTGAAGGGGTGCTTGGGTAAGAGGGTCTAGATACAAACTGACCCTGTCATCTTTGAATTGTCTGAACCAAAATTGCGAGGGCTGGGGACTTCCCCATTATCTTCCTGTTCCTTAGCAAAGAACTTCAGAAACGTTACGAAGGAATTTTAAATATATCGAACATCTCATTTTCTGAGGAAAAGAGAGGTATCAACCGTTGATAACGCGCTTGTCATCAGATCACGAGATGCATACTGCGTGTGAACGCGCCCTAATCATATCTGGAGAGACCAAACCCCCTGGGTGTTTTTTATGACGAGCGCGTTATCCAATGTATGAACACAGTGCTATTTCAAGTTATGTACACCAATTGAAAGGTAATTTTCACTGAGATACTGAGGTCACAAATGTCAGTTACTTAGTGGTCACTTACAGTAATGTGGATATATGGCTTCTTAATACTAGACTGGATGTACTAAACTGTATTCCATATAGAATTTGTCATATTTAAAGCTGGTTTTAATTTGTCTAAATGATTTCTTGGCAAGTAACCCAACTGGAGTGTAGTTATTTCTACGCCGCTGATTGTTGCTACTGGGTATTTAGCTTCCTGTACTCCCATAAATATTGGTACAGAACCCGTCTCTTCCCATGCAACGCTCACTTTGCGTCACGTTGTTGTTTATGCCAGAGCTGCCTCTATTGCTTTTTTTTTGCTAGCTCAGTTATCTTGTAACTTCGGTACATTACAATTATGAATGATGACTGTGTAAAGGTTCCCAGCTCCCATTGTTAAAATGGGTCCCTGGAATCTTAGATACGCCACTGAGTATATATTAACAATAGTAAACGTTTACAGATTAGGTTTAGTACATATTTCTTGCAAAAGGTCTATGTAGGTGCATGTGTGTTCTCACTATTATGTTTTAACCCTATCTATTTGTAACGATAAATTAAAATGCAATCTAAATACAATTGAATTTGAGGTTGATATGTCAAAATAACGTCATAAGAAAATAGAACATGAGGAAAATCTAGAAATTGTGTAACCTTTCTACCAAATTGAAGCACATTAGGTGAGTATTTAAGGAGAGTTTCTTACATGTAGCAGCATTAAACTTTAATATTTGACAGCACCATATTAACAATAGTCTATTGGAGGTTTTCCTTTGTACAAGCAGTAAAATATACAATTTGATAAATTTGATCTTTGACCTTTCGTTGATCTGTAACCTTAGTGCCACACGTAAATCACATATGTTGATAGAAGTTGACATACCATCATAGAACGTGTGTAAGTCACCTCAATGCTTTCCGTTTTGGAAGTTATTTTCAGTCTATTTTTGCTTATTTTGGAGAAAAATAATGAAAACATAGGTATATTCAAAGCTGAAACTCAATCGTAATGTAGACAACTTCATCCAATTCATAATGGCATCAACTTACCTGGATGATGAATATCTTTGGTTTTCCAGTAAGTGACTCACAGTTATTCCATCGAAAAATATCGAATACATCATCCTTGAGCCACAACCACGTCCTGCTCGTCGAATCCACATTACCATTGCCTTTAAAACTTTCTGGATCACCGTCGCTTCCATAAATGATGTCTTCGTCACCATGTGTAAGAAACACACACAAGAAGCAGTCGTAAGCTGTGTGATCGATTGTGCTGGCTAGAAAAGTGAAAAGCGTTACATTCATTGTAAAATCAAACTAATCCAACAATATATATGTAAGATGTTTATAACGAACCAATGAAAATGGCTCAGTTTGTACTGTGAATAAGAGAAAGCCATTAATCAGTATAAACTGAAGTAACACATGTCAGACCTGTCGGCATATGCTACTGTGGAAACATTACTAACCGAAGAATTTAGTACTCAAAGGATGTTTCAACTAATGACTGGTTAGGAGTCTAAACAACTGTCCCTATGTTTGACTAGTAAGTATGCATTCTAAAGATGGTTCAAATTGCTTATTTTAAGCATTTTGAAGTAGAGTGTCATCCACTTTCCGTTAAAATGTGGACGAAATTATTGGCGAAACCTTTAGCGTAGTCCGTTAGTCCAGTCAATGAATATGCATAGGATTGTGTGTTTAGTATTTTTTTTATTTGTAAGTCCTTCCCGGTAGCAACTGGTAATACATGTAAGACATGTTAAGACATTGAAACTGTATACCATTTTTAACTGATAAAACCATGAGTGTCGAACGTTATAACTTAATAGTTTTCTTTTGAGGTGCTGTCAAACAACCAAGAGGCACACAAGGCCGAGATGTCTTCCCACCACTTCTTCCTGTTTGCTGCTGCTGTCCTGGCTTCTTTCCAACTATTCTAGACTGCTCTCTTCCTCTCTTTCTCTATTGTCCTCCGCCATGTTGTTTTAGGCCTTCCTCTTGCTCTTGAATTTTCTGGGGTCCATCCCAGGGCTATGTAATTGTTGTCTGCCCTGTCATTTTGCAGCACATGTCCTAGCCAGTTCCATCTTCTCCTCCTGATTTCATTACTTATCCTGTTCAATTTGGTCACTCTCTCCATTTCTTAATAACTGATGGTCTGTGGGTATCTTATGTTTAGTATTTTCTTCAGGAATTTATACTGGAAGGTATCCAGTTTCTTTTCTTCTAATTGAGTTATCTTCCATGCCTCACATCCATATAGCAATACTGATCTTACAAGTGTTTTGAATAGGGTGATTTTAGTTTGTATCCCGATGTTTCCTTGGTGCCAAATTCTAGTCAGGCTCTAGAATGCAGTAGCTTTCCCCAGCCTTCATGTAATATTTTCTGTTGCACCTCCAATTATATTAACTTTTGCACCAAGGTAGGTAAATTCAGCAACATCCTCAATCTCTACATCGTTGACCGCTAACTTCTGCTCAATGTGTGTATTTAACCTCATCATCTTGCATTTACCAACATTATCTTTCAATCTAATCCTTGCTGCCTCATTCACCACTCTCTTAGTCTTCCTCTGATCATGATCAAATCTAGAAGATAACAATGCTATATCATCAGCAAAATCTAAGTCTTCTGAACTTTGTTACAATTCCAACTAATTCCATTCAAACTATATGAAAAATATGAAATAATAGGAGATATGGCAATGAGAACCGGGTACTATGACCTTACCATTTTCTTTTGAGGTAATGTCAAACAGAAGCAACTCCTGTGATCTTCAGGCTTGGGGTTCGAAGAGCTGTCATGTCAAAGAAGTCAAAGTGGTTTGTCATATTGTGGTCAAAGTATATGACAAATATTAGATAATAGGAATGAGACGCCCGTGATCAGATCACGAAATACCACAAATAACCTCGGGATTTTAATGACAAACACGTTATTCCCTTATCATCACAGAGTTAATCTTTCTAAATTGTTCAGGTCCTGCCTCCTTGTTCCTTTCTGCGTGCGAAGACCTTCTCACTCCGCTTGGAAGAGAAAATATGACGCCAAAATGCTATTGAACTAAGCTCAAATAGAGAATCTAGATTATATACGTATTAGTAAATTTAGACGCTTGGATTAGCGAATAACCTCTTATTTACCCCTTACCATAAAGCAGAGTATCACGGATTTCACTAGCAGTGAAATCAGTAAATGTGTTTACTTTGAAACCAAGATTCTTGAAGGTAGTGTCCAGCTTGTGTGCGTCTATTCGAGTACCGGTCCTCTTATTCAAGTGGTGAAAACGTTCATTATTGAAAATGAGAGCAAGACCTCGAGGACGATGCTGCATTTCATAACCTTTGTCCAAATGTGACCTGCAATAAAAACCGTACAGGATGCTATCACAATTAAACTATACACTGCCAGTCCTTTCAGGTGGCATCGCATGTTGAAGATATATTTAAAGTACGCATATTACAAAATCTTACAGGCATCTATCGTTTGTAGACACTGAGACACTCATGTCGATATTTGAATACATAAGCAAGCTGTTATCCAGTATATAGGCATATTGTTGCCAGGGTGTCGATACCAGCTTTTTGACAATGGGGCAAGCTACCTCGGTTTCGAAAGTTAATACCATATATCACTGTTCTAGTTCTGGGGCAAACAACCAAAGACATTGCTGAAACCCTCGGCATGTTATATATAAATTTTATTTGTCAATTGGAACCTTGCAGCAATTAACGAAAAGATACTGGCAGTTGAGAAAGTGCTCAACAAAGGTAACACCATGCACCTCCGAGGCGTATCTGACAATCACTTACACGTTTAATCTAAACTATTTTCGACAGTTTCGTTTTCATCCATGTCTAGGATTTGAAGCCCAATCACACTCGTGAGAGTCAACGTGTTATTCAACTGGCAATACACGTGTATAAACCGCATGCATGTACGTGGGGTGAGGGTGGTCACGGTGGGTAGGGACGTATGCACAATTTTTAAAGATCACTATTATCCTGGGTACAAATGCGTATCAGGGAGCAACTGTGCTCCTGTGCAGCAATGGAAATTCAAGTCAAACATTCTCTGATGTGGATAGGGTTTCGTTTAAATTCGCAGAGAGTACTTGGGGTAATTTGACGTGCATTACTAGACTGGGCGCCTTTTTGTGCCCCAAGGTACATTTTAGAAGTGGCCATCTAGATTACGGGATGAAGTATCAATATCAATGCTTACCTTTTATCTGGCCTACACAAGGCTTCATTAAAATGGTGCTAATTGCGTTTTGTAATTACCTTGGACGGTCACACCGCTGCCAGGCTAGAGAATGGTCTTTCGTTCTCCGGGGACGTTAACACTGAATGCGTCAAATGACACGTAACAAATTGCCATTGTTGACAAATGTAGCATCTATTTACATACAAGCAACTTCAAGTATACAAAAAATAGAACCTTACACATGACAATGTTTAAAGCATCGTCACATTTCAGTAAATGCACCACACCACAGAAAATCATTCGTACGAGTCTAGCTGAATCCTGTGTATTGTACAACTTACGGTTCATCCCCAGTATTGGCCTCTTTTTAAACTTAAATACGTACTTGTTATCAACTTCAGCCATGT
>JAIPMN010021176.1:0-16362 GCA_020650975.1 Apostichopus californicus | reverse complement strand
AAAAAAAAAAAAAAAAAAAAAACACACACAAACAAGGCGTATTAGTTTTGTTCAATATCATATAGTTTAAATTTAAAGTCTGTTGTTCTAGTTGGGATAAATGTATCAATCCATTACATAGAGTAAATCGATTTTCTTTGTGATTCCTTGATGCTTTATCTCCTTTGACAATAGTATACATTTTAAGAGCAAGTGTCTTTGTCGTTTATTTAAATAAATTTACTGTGATGATTTTAACTTCTCTAAGTAATATGCAGTTGACCAAAGAAGTAACCAAACCAATCAAAAGTCTTGAGGGTGATCTGAAAAGAATATAAATACAGACTATAAATGATAAATTGCAAATATCAACGTTCCTTCCATCGACTAAATCAATCGACGAATATCCTCGGATTTGGATTCAGTGATATTTCAATACCTATGTGTGCGTACACGTCAGGACTTTGCTTGCTACTGTCACCTTCTCAATCCAATATCAGAAATTGTCCGTAATATTGAGACTTTCTCAATTTTAATCGAAAAAGTTCTCGGATGAAAAAGCAGTCTTACCCGGAGGTACTCGGTACTCGGATGAAGTATTGGCCTACTAAATGTGTACATGTGTGCCTATGTAGGAACGTACATTCACAGGCGCTTGTAATATCTGCCAATTGAGCTGTTCGCCTCAAAAGTTCTCGGTCTCCTTTCTACAGGTGAGTTTACATGAATTATTTAATGTTAAATACCAAAACTTCAACCAGTTGTATGAAAACACCCCTATTTTTTATTTGATTAAGTCTTGGTTGATGATGTTTAGGCAAACGATGGGATTAAACAAGATTAAAAATATGTTACCACTCGTGCAACGATGTCACATGATATTACGTATAATATTGTATGTTAGGTCAGCGAGTAGCACTTATTCGTCGTTAAATGCGTCAACTAAGGTTCGTATGTTGCAGGACTTGAGATCTGTGGTAATATACACAGTCAATTAGGCTTTGTAATTCAAGTAGGGTAATTAGTGTATTTAATAAACTGTTGATCACGTAGAGGTACGGCAGTAAATTTGTACTATTAAGCTAGGCTCACTGTTTCTTTTACTGTCCAGCGTAGGCACAGACCTATCGTGTAATAAGTCACAGCGTGGGTATTGTTCTTTAACGTACTTGAAGGGCGCCACCCGATTTTGTCGCATAAATAGGGGATTCCCCTTGATCACTATTCCAGGACCAATGTTGCAGTGTTAATTGTGTTTTACACTGGAAATAAGTTAAATTACTACCAGTTGATCAATAATAAAATTTGCTTGTTATATCTGCCAATTGAGCAGTTCGCCTCATATGTTCTCGGTCTCCTTTCTGCAGCCCTAAAGAAAACCACCCCGGTAGCAGCCCTAACCCATGGGACCCGGGGGTAACATCAACTTGGTGTTTGGATACTCAAGCAGATCACGAACACTCTACTTCATACCATCTTTGTCAACACTTTTCCTTCTAATCATCAATACTAATGATGCACAATATCATTAGGAATACTACGAAAATTGCATGACCTTCTACGTCTTTCTTATACTTTTCCATTGTGAAGCTTAAATTCATCATGCTCACCGGGTTCAGAAAGTCTAAATATCGACAAAGATCAGATAAAATATTGAAAAAAATCTACATTACTCAGGTTCGTAGCCACTTTGTGTGGTGTGAGGTATATGCTTGTATATTAAATTCGTAGATCACGAACACTATACTACATACCGTCTTTGTTCCTTCTAATCATAGATACCAAAGATGCACAATTACATTAGGACTACTATACGAACACTATACCTGATCATCTACGTATTTCGTAGACTTTTCCATTGTCAAGCTTAAATTCATCATGCTTTACCGGGTTCATGAAATCTAACAATTTTGACAAAGATCAGATAATATATATAAAAAAAACTACACTAACAGGGTCGTAGCCACTTTGCGTGGTGTGAGGGGGCAAAGCATGATACCATTTATAGGCTCTATCCTCTAGTTTCCAACTTTGAGAGGGGTATGTGGGAATTTTTGTTTTACCTAATTTGCTACCAATTAGTATTATTAGGCTACAGTAAATGCCAATTTCTGCTTCCGTCTATCTCATAGGCATTTGCTACGTACATGTGGTATCTATGTAATTGTATGAACATGTTTGTTTTTGTTTTAATAACAATAGTATAGATAATTATATTTAATGTTAACTGGAACCTACTAGAAATTGAAGACGAATCGAACTAAATCAAACGTTCATTTAACTTAATATTAAGTGAATATATTGTTGTCTGATGAGTAAGAAGGCCTATTCAAATAACACTAATGTAAAGATAAAGTACAAGTTAGAGGCGGGCATGACGTTTCGATCCATTGAGGATCCTCTTCAGAGGTAAATTATCAGGTAATTAATGTTTGACACATTTAAAGCAAACTATTAAACACTTTGTACCGTCAATATCACAATTTATAAATATCATTTTGTTGGTGAATGATGAATCACCATACTATCTCTCTTTTGACCCTCGATTTCACCTTTTCAACGCTACCCTCTTGCAATTCTCCGTGACCCCACAAAAGGGAAGTCGTTGGTTTAAGTATTGACTACAATTTGTGAGAGTTTGTAGGCCAAAGACAAAAAGGAGGAAGTATACAAGTTTAGTCATGCACGGGTTTTGCTCATAAATTTACAGAAGTGTTCGGATCATACTACATACTAGAAAGCTGATTGTATGATCGAGGACCACTAATAGGTATAACAATCTGTCACGTTCGTATGGCAAATTTATACTTTTTTATGCTTGCATTGAGCGTAGGACTGAGAAATGAATTCGGTCCCATTGCGCAACCACCTTGGATTACATGTTCTGAGTTTCACCTAAATTTGAAATTTCTTTAAATTTTTCAATTTAAATCCTGACTGTGCCATTAAAATATCATTAAAGGGATTTCAGGCAAAGTATACATTCTAGTGATTAAAATATTTAAATCTTCAATATTTTTTTAGTCATTCTGATAACGATGTCAAGACAAATAATGCATATCGATTATTGAGAAACCTGACAACGGAGTTCAGTTTATGTAAGGTTGAATGATTTCACACTTGTACACTAGTATTGTTCTTATCTTTTTTAATCGTCGAGTAAACATGAAGTACCCAAAAAGCGTTTATAAATTCGTCTCTATATTTATTTGCCAAACGCCGTTTGCCTCGCCAAATTCGGTTCATTATGTCACAATTACAGTAATTTATATGTTGGGCCTCCGGCTGAAATGAGAAGCCCTTGACAGAATTATTATACTGTCTACGTCATTGGCGGAATCCAGAGCGTGTTGCTGTACAAAACATTTAACTCCGCAGAGTAGTTAATCAATTGCCACAGCATTGAACGATTTTGTTTTATTTTAATAAATAGTGCTTCTTATTTTGACTTAGGCCTATACGTGTTGTTGCTCTGGATGGGAACGATTTTAAATTAACTTTTGTGTTACACTGGTCAAAATGTAGTTGAATTCGTCACGTCATGATGTCATATTCTCCGATGATCAAACCAAGCTTTCTGTTGTGCGATTCAGTTTATAGTGCGGTCAACGTTTGCCGTTTGTGTAGGAAATTTGCGCCCGTAATGAAAACAAAACTATCATATATGGGAGGATAAATTTAACAAGTTAAAGCTTTCTATCCTGCAATCTGTATATTCGGTCTAAACCAGCCAGTTCAATAATTATCAGCCCCCATCCCCCAAATGTTCTTCTGTGAAACTGGTGTTTCATTGAACGTGTAGTTGACATGATTGGTTAATAACAAACTTTCCATATTCTGTTCTCATTGAAAGTTTCACCTACCTCCATTTTCAACTAAATTAAACGAACTTTCATGGGTACACAAAAATATTAGTAGAAAGGCATCACCCTAGTGGTGCAATTACGATAATTGCTCTGCACTATATAACCATATTAATTTACATAGTTTCATGTCTAATAAATTTAACATCGGCCTAACCCTGCACATTAAAAATTGAGAGAGTATAATATGGGAGAGAAATTCATCACACACATATTTCCGTTTAGTAATGCATCATGATACCGTACATTATTCGTGCTATCCCGCTTTTAATGTAATGGTGGGTTCCTTCACTTTCTCACAAGGAAGGAAGTGCATAATGTTATCTATAGCAGTAAACCAGAAAGGACATTTTGTCAACTGAGTGCACACTAACTAAACAACTGGTACGTTACAGTTATAACTATAATATATACTATATGTAGGCTACAATAGGTCTTGGTTTATGTTTTGGATTTTATTAATTCATACGGAAGTGTGACAGTGCTTTCGGTCAGTTTTGCAAGAATATATGTGTCGTACCGTGGTAAGGTATAAGAGAGCGAAGTTTGTTTTCTTTAATCTTAAGTAGAGACACAACTGGTTAGTGACACTAGGTTTATTTCTCGGTTCACCTTACTGATTTAACACGATTCTTCTTTCAGTTACTTCCTTATCAATTCGTACTTGTAGTATAATTTTCTGTTCATGTTACTTTTTGTCACATCCATGTGTAGACTCACAAGGTTTACTGTTCCATTCGCTCAAAGAAACGTCTCAAGACTTTTGTCAGTAGTCACCTAACCCTATCAAACGGTAGAATCTATGCCAGCCTGCCTCAAATTGATGGATGCAAACTTGCAATGTTCAGTATTTTACGTCATCCGTACATCATGTACATCAAGGTTTAGGCTATTCCAATAGGTTCAATTTCTACATTTAAGCTTCTTGTAAGTCTGAACATTAAGAAAAAGGCGACTTGGTGATAGTAGATTTTCCATATTCATTTACACATGAATAACGTTTCTATCGTCACGTTGTACTAATGGAAGTCTGCAGTTCGAATTTGGGTTTGTTAAGTTAAGCTGTTAAATACAATACATGCATACAATAGGAAGAGGTGCATTTAGGAAGGACATATAAATGATAAAGTTACAAAAACCAATTCTTTTTGAGAAAAAGGAATAGGAGAAATCAATAAAGTAGAAGGAAGAAAAAATGCTAATAAAAATATAGCATCTCATTGAAAGGCTTTAAATAATATTGGATTGAATGAAATTAATGCAATTCAAATTCTCTAGCGACCTCTCTCTTTGGTTGACTGATACAGCATATACTGTGTGTTAATAATACAGCATTAATAACTAAACACTCTCTTTGTTCTTGCAGTCCAAATCATTTTCGAACATCTTTGTCTTCGTGACGAGACCGCAGATAAACGACAATTTTGATTCGACTACAAGCGTTTTCAAACATAGTAATCAGAGTCTGCAGCTTGGCATACCCAAGTTTTCAAAAGGCAGTCTAGAAAATCATAGCCTCAGTTTCACTATAATAATTCCCCAATTTTATTGCCAGAAAGGAAGAAAGTAATTTTACAGCGAAGCTGGTTTTATATACCTACAAGCCTTGCTGTTGATGAAAAAGTTGGTGTCTACACCATCACGATATTTGAAGGGTCACATGACGAACAGCTGCGTTGTGTTATTTTTGAATGATAACCCGTAAATATATAACGTAAACTGATTGTATCCAATAACTTAGGTTATCAAAGCTTCTGAAAGGGTGGTTGTGAACCGATGACAGAATGAGCAGATTAAGCGACGTTCTGTAATGCAAAGAATCCTTTTTCTGGAATATTGTTGAAGCAAACGAGCAGGTGCTTTGAAATACATTCCAGTTAAATTGGAGTATCTAGAATGTGTTTATGTTTAAGTTAAAAGCATGAGCTACAATCGGAACTATGTGAAAGCACTGCAGCTTTCGGGGTGGTATTCCTTTCACAGAAATTAAAATCCTTATTTCTGACATGCGCTTTTGTGTTTTTAAAGTTTCTAAGAGAGAACGAGAAATATCTCAAAATCCAACAACTTTTGGGGGCCTCGGCCCGTGGACCCCGCCAGGGCTTTGAAACAAATTCCATAGAAATTACATTTCTCTCTTTCATATGTATATTATGCTAACTATAAAGCAAATTGTCGCTTTTTTTTATTTTCCGAAACGTTGCTCAAATAGTCACTTTTAAGTCCATTTCCAAAGCGATCTACATCCTTCTTCAAAAATGGTGAATGACATTACATGTTTGTCACAATGCTGAGTTTCATTAAATATTTAAAATATTCAATGTTTAACTAAAATTGGGTTTACCGATAAAGCGTAGGGTGGGGATAGAGAAAGGGGGTAGGACGTGTTTTTCGATATCCTACTAATGGATTAAAGGACAAAAAACTGAACCCAATTGTCAAAAACCCATCGCAAACCCAGTTTTGATTTATCCAAATTCCAAATTTGATTCGGCAATAACAAATGTTACTGAAGACATGAATCATTCAATTATAAGGAAATACATGGGCTTTTGTAGACAAAGTGTGAAAGATACATTTATGTACTGCAAACAGTATAAGGACAGAGTACAGAGGGTTATCAATTGAATCCTGCCGACGCGCTTGAATTTCTCTACAATATATGAAGTTCATGTGTTTATTTGGGACGATCCCTTCAACAACTTAGCGGTTGGAACTCAGGAAGGAAATGTTCAGTTTGGGTAAGGAAGCATTCATAGCTGTACCGTTTATCATGGTTTCCAGTGTTTGAGAATGGGGCATACTGCAAAAGTACTTATTCATCGAGCTAGTCGCGCGCGAAACTTAGCCCACTGCTGGAACGCTTTGCCCCTCTCAGCCCCCCCCCCCCCTCCCCTTGATTACAACATATTATTTAATACCGTACATTTGTATACCGACATGAATTCACGGTTGCAATTCAACCGTTGAAAATCGGTGCACAGTTTTATATAATAGACTGGTATTTTACGTCTTAGCGAAGGCTTTCTAGACTGCCGGTATCCTTCCGTAAAAAAACAGCACACACCACAAGATGTAAGAAGTTTGAAATGGGTGCAACCTATTAAAAGGTTTGGTTGGCCTAGGAACATATTTCTTTGGGTATAGCACATTTTCAATCGAAATATATTTAAAAGACATGTTAACACCACAAGCCATTGTAATCTGGCGAATATCGTTGCCCCCAGCTAGGGGAAATTATTTGGTAGCCTATTTCGAAAACCTTACTCCAAGAAGATTTACTCAAACAAACGATGACAAAGGTTTGGGGTCACACGTGATGAGGGAACGGATCCATGATTGGTTATATATTACCTACTTCGGAACGTCATTAATATTCATCAAGTCTATCACTGAATGAACCAATCATGAGTAAGAAAGAAAACAACACGTGGTCCTAATATTTGGTCATGTTTTTCTTCGTCTGAAAATACAGGCTACTTAACTAGACGTCTGAATATGGACCCTACAATTTCTAATGTATTTCTTTATTCGGGCAGATTGGGAATTAAAGAGGGGAAAGTTGAAGGTCAAAAGTGCAAAGGGTTGAAGACCTTGCAGGAGTTTGATAGGAACTTAAAGGTCTGCTGTATAGCACGTTTTCATGTAAAAGTTTCTTGAGATTACGTATAATCGACCTGCCTTGGTGGTAAAATGACATCTTTTTACTTATTAGTCTGCAACGCCTGCCACATATTTTTACTTGTATGAGGGTCTTTGTGTCAACGCTGTTTGATTAATACACTGTAGACATAAAAATATATCCACACAGTGTTTACACAAAGAGCCTAATGGTGTTAAGAAGCTATGCAGGTAATTGTAGAGCCTGGGTCGACTAACGACCGTGCAGGTCGATTACGTAATCACAAAACTTTATAGCGTGCTATCATTGGAGCAAATAAAGCAGATCTTTAAAGGCGGTAAACCATCACTTCAAGACACTGTGTGTTAGAATGTAGTGGTAGCTCAAGCATCGAGTTTAGCTAGAGCTGTTAACAGGATTGTCATTGTGCACACGGGTAAGAATGCGCAGGTGACACAGTTGTCTGCAGTAGCAACATGTGTGCGTCTGGTTTGAACGTTGGTGTTTATTGCCAAGATATGCATGACAGGAGGGACACCACAATTAATTATGAAATTAAATAAAACACATGAGTTTTTCTCACTCAGGATATATTTTTAGATCTACTTTGAGATGGAAATTGTTGATGATCGGCAATATATTGCATGTGGTATCCTATGTTAAGTTAAAAGAGTTAATGAACCAGTGCCATGCGATTTAAATCAAATCGAAAAAGATGAATCTGCTTATAAGAGCTCCACTGTTACCAGGTGTATGTGGTACCATTGTTGAAAAGAAGATTTGTAGGGTATGACGTAACCATATGTTATGATCAACTGACACATACTCATTCAGATTGTTTGGATAAGACACTAAGTATTAACAATTTATTGAAATATCCCTTTACTGTTAAATAGAGTGGTAAATAAGTGGTATAGGAAATCGAAAGTAGAATTAGTAAATACATGATTTTGTACTTCTTAAACATAGATTTGTGAAATGTGTACGTAGTGTCATATTTGCTTTTGTGATTGTTACTATTGTGTGATCATTACAATAATGATCATGTAATGTAAATCACTTTGTCGGATGGTTTACTTTCTTCCTTTCTTATATAGACAATGGCCTATATAGAACGGGACTTTGATCGACACTAACATCACCGAATCAGTTTGGTTGCTTGTTTGGTAGATATCAATTACTATAAGGTTATACTAAACCATAAATCTATCAGAAGCAATATTGACATGTCCATGTCATTTCAAGTAGAATGACAACCTTTGTGAAAGGCGTTGGAAAAGTGAAAACACTTGAGACTTGTCATATAAGAAATGATATTTCTGTACTACTAAATGTAGTGTATCTGACAGGAAGCCCTGTGTTGGCTGTATATTCGTTCCTTTTGGCGTTCGGTACTGTGCGGGAACATGCCAGGAGCTATCGTCGATTAGGCCTATACTGTATACGAGTATACCATAGGCTATGTGTTTTCGCTACAGACGTTCTTTCGAATGTCGAGTTGTACAGTTTTTCCGAAGATCCCTTTTTGGACGTGGTTGAGGTAGTTGTTATGATTATTAATATTTAACATGGGCTCAATGTAGGATAAGTAAGGAATTTGTTGAGTTTGAAGCCCACAACTTCCCTTGTTTGCGTACAACTTGGACCTGGTCTTAGCGTGGTGGTATAGCCTATCATCGTATTGAGTGGGCAGTTAGTCCCCAGCGGTGCGACAAGTGTTTTTTCTTTTCTTGTAGAATATGCACGGGGTTTCTTGACGTCACTCTTCATTAATATTTATATTAGGTAAAACTTATCATTTTCGGAGGTCATTTTCTTAGTCATCAACCAATTTATATGTCTGGTAATAGTTGAATGTGATGAAGGAAAGGTTTTTAATCAAATCATTATTGACAAAAGACACAAAAAAGGAGTGGAAAGGGAATATCGAACGTAAATTAACCACTTTCGAACTGTTTAGAAAAATGCTTCTTTTTCTGGCATAATTATCATCATTTCCAATTTTGAAAACTGGTATATTCGCTGAATAAACTCCTTTACCACAAATTAAAATCCATTTCTCTTCAAATCATCCTGTATCGAAGTCAAGGTCACGGCAAATATATACGAACACGAATACAGGTTACGAGTAAAGTGGTGACTGTCCCGTTCCACGTCGGTACGTATTGCGCAAAATGCTATAACTAAGCGTGATAAAACTAATGGCATTGAATTGCTTACATCATAGATCTCCATGCTTATATGGAATGATAAGAGGAACTATTCATGGCAGTGAAATGACCTTTCTGTGTGGATAGGGGCATAAAGACGCCTGGAGATCATGAAATACTCACTGCCAATACATGGATTTGGTACTTCCGGTATCCACACATAACAATACATGCAAGCAATGTCATATCGTAACAATCGCGACTTTTAGTACTACTCGCTGAAATCAGACATTCAACACTGCTTTGCATTTATCACCAGCAATAACTTAATTTAGAGACACTCATGAAGATGGAACCATGCGGGAGCTTTTCCAAGTACAAGCCCTGCCACTGCAAAGAGTCCAAACCCTGCCAGTGGCCCTTCAAATTCACCCTCCTGAAATTGTACATTGGGTTGCTAGTAATCAGCCTATGGAGCCTTAATGGTATTGAAAAAGGGGCCTTTTACTGGATATATTTTCAAGCATAACTAGTTTTGTGGAAACATGCAGGTTATACCACAGGCACTTACATATGACACCTGAGAGGGCATTTTGCCAGGCTTAAAAATAGCCATGAAAGCTCTAGTTCACCCACTGAAAAGACAGTGGTTGCCACTCTGACGCCACGATGAGGTCAGTTTGAGTGACTTTGGGTGAGAGAACTTTCTTTTCTAAGAATGACGTCGTTAATATTACATAAACCTTTAAGACGTAAACTGTTATAAATAGTAACAAGACAACAAAACATAGCCTTTAAACACTATGAAAAGACTTGAGGTAAAGCAGTAGGACGGAATGTTTAAATGAAAGGTAAGTCCAGGAATGGCAAGAAAGTTTGGTCGAACAGTTAAAAAGTACATGAATGCAATAATATATCACCGTATATAAGATATAATAATGTTTTTATATATGCTCCCCCCCCCCCCAACAAAAAATGTACCCTAGTCTTACAGCGGTAAACTATGGATAAATTGGGGTATGTGTACTATAAATACCAGTTAAATTGTGGTATTCTACAACAGTTTACCATGGAAAAAGGGTGGTATTTTGCCGTGGTTAGTTTGAGGTAAATAGTTCCTAGGCATTACTTCATTTTCGGAGCTTGCATAATGTATTAAAAGAAGATGTGCATTTTCTGCTCCTATATTTCAGGGTTATAGTAATTAAATGACTATGAAGTATGAGGTGTGTACACTATAGTTTGACATGGGCGTTTTCCACGAACTAAAGCAATGTACATCATTACATGTACACGCAGAGTCAATACAAAGTCCTAACATCTGTATTACATAACGCTGTGTTTTACCGTAAGTTAATACGTTAATTATGGACAAGAATAGTGCATTACCAATCGCGAATTAGGTATTAATGAAAAGAGCATAGTCTAATCTTGCCAATTTATCAAACATGTGCATTTTTCTCCTGTAACGAGGTCAAGTTCACTGCAAATTTAACGGCAATTTTTGGAGCCATGAAAAAAGGCGCCAAATTGAATGGAGATTTATCAGAAAGTACGACAAAAATATAATTTTTCACTGTTTTCTTACGAAAAATATATATGCGAATCAACTTACCGCGTCATGGTTGCTAGACAGGCCTTCTTTGGCATTGTTCAAATGTTTAAACCAGAGGGCTAGTTCTCAAGCAGTTTCGTAAAATTTCATGTCTGACCAAATTTTGGGGGCCGGGCTACAAGAAACTGCTCTCTGAGCTTATTAACTCGCTCGTCAGTGACTGACTGTGGGTAGGTTTCATGTTTTCAAATGATGCATAACGTTGGTATTCAACTTTAAATCGAGTGACTTCAAGGGGGGAATTGAGCTTTGTACTGTTCTTTTATTACGAGGTTATATGTCATGTTATTGTTGTAACTAAAGGTATCGTGTTTCATTGTCTAGGTTAAACATGCTTTGCGGCGAATT
Organism: Apostichopus californicus; assembly: GCA_020650975.1. Classification (NCBI taxonomy): domain Eukaryota; kingdom Metazoa; phylum Echinodermata; class Holothuroidea; order Aspidochirotida; family Stichopodidae; genus Apostichopus; species Apostichopus californicus. The sequence continues at coordinate 4,785 of JAIPMN010021176.1, read as the reverse complement.
GGTATTGTAGTGCACGTGCTCGCTTCAATATTGGGATTACTAGTCCGCTCCATCATCTACATGGCTGGCTGGTGAATGCCAGCTGAACATACGCTCTTCATAGCAATCTGAAATTCACAAGTTTGCTACATGGGAAAGAATCCAGACCCAAATTTGCAAAGAACATTTAATTTTGCACATTTTGTAAAGAAAATACATCTCCTTGAGTAGCATACTTCTTCAAAACAGTACGTAAATTTTCTACTTTGGTTCGTTATTTTCGAATTGAACAAGACAGGTAACATTTGAGTTTACAACAGCCTGCAAAACGGTTGTAAGCAACAGATGTTAATCGTATTTATCCGCAACGACTCGGCGTTATCTGTACTAATTCAGATAGTGCTTTAGGCTTTCGGTATAAATCACCGTATGTTCGTAAAATGTCGCCAACTACCATCGAGGTTACAGTAACGTTAATATGTTGTTCAATTTGACCAATCAGTGTCTAGGACTCTGTTTATTCCTTGTCACGTCCGCAACAGGCGTGATTCTTGATTGACAGCTTGGTTAATCGCTAAAGACCAAACACCGAACTGGCTTCTTTGTGACCGAAATAACTTCAAAAGGGTTGCAGTAACAAAGACTACTAACTTTAACCTTCACCGCGCAATACAATGACATGTATTTGTATACAAATACAGTTGTTCTAGTTGTATATTCTATAAAAAAAACAAACAATGCTATTATCCCCCGTAGGACCTCTCGCGAGGTCGATCAGGGGTTAAACTCCTTTTTGTTGTTGTTAGTGTGGGAAATCAAAGATATTTCATGTTCGGATAAGATATATCACTCTCGCCAAAAACTGTAACACGTGACTCATGGGGAATACCGCCCGTTCACGGTTGGTAGGTAAACACTTTTTCTCGACCCTACATACTGTTGAACGACAATATGACTAGATTGAAAGTATGGTGTTCAGCCATTAATTGTACTAATTCAGGAAAGAAAAACCCAGAGATTTCGTTTCGATACCCAAAAGATAAACAAAGGTAACTCGTGTTAATGGAATATTGCATTCATGTACAAAGTTATTTTATAAAAGAATTATAAAAAGGACAGGTTTATCTTAGGCCTACCCCTTATTGCCTTAGGCCTACCCCTGGCCTAGCTATCTAAGCTGGTCAGGCTTAGTAAATAATTTGTCTTGAAGGTTAATATTATTTGTTGACCTTAGTTATCCTAGATTCTTGCTAACCGTAGTAATATTGAAGCAAAAGTTAGAAAATCTAGACCTACCTATATATATCCAAGGACATACGACTAGAGAAAGAGTGACCTATAGGGCCTAGCTATTCTAATTGCCTAAGATAGACATAGTCTAAGGATGGAATCCTCTTTTGCTAAGCCTATATAGGCTAGGGTCTTAAACTTTTTATTACGGGGTGCATGAAATTATATGGATGAAGTGACAAGCCTCGCCTATATGCTTGCACTGATCGGAGACACACCTTTTAAATTATTTATTCTCTCGAATATTATATACCCACCAGTTTCAAATGAAATACAGCCACAAAATATTTTAACCTGATATTACCAATGGCAAAGGATAATAAATGATGACAAGTGTAAGTTAAAGTTAGTGTGCATATATTGGCCCCAAGTTAGATCATGCTATAATTGTTAGAAGTTTCACAAGTACTTTCCCGAAGTCTTTGCTGTCTAAATTGTACTCAGACATAAATGAACACACAGACTAAATGTCCCAGTGAAATTAATTTCCTCCCGGATGGTAGTAATAACAGTTTGAGAATTTTAGCCAATGCTTTTAGTTTCAGTTCCCCAAAAACGTTACAGCTCTGGTCTAGACTTCTGCATGTATACAAATATTGCATCAAGTATACACAATTTCTCTTTTATGTCTAGGTGTGCACTGTGGGTCCAGTTTTCAAGACGTACAGACTTACAAGATTCAACAGCTGAATAACTGAACAGAACTCTCCGCATATGTAGAAGTCACTTTGAAGACTCGTAAATTCTTTCAAATGGCAGACTGGTATGGAATGCAGTTTCAACAAAGTTCTTAGTACCAAATCCAGCTCCAAAAGTACAAGGAAAGAGAAAACGTAGATCAAACTACTCCAATGCCGCAACAACTCCAAAGAAACAAAACTGAACCTTATCGAGGTAATTGACTAACCAATGATGAACAATAGCTTCTTTAATAACAGGACATAAATCTACTTTTATAAATTCCTTGTGCTTGTCTTCACGTTCATTGTTCCTGTCATGTGTACATAATCAAGCATTGGTATAAAAAGTAAACAGGCAAATGGCCTTATATAAATTAGAGGTCTTCCCGTACTGGCGTTGCACTCCCATGAGTATGATGATTCAAGGGAGAGTAGGATGCTTGAAAAAGAAAAGTTCTAGAGAATGAAGAGCTTAATTAGTTTTAAATAACTACTGTTAACTATACTTCTCTGAGATGCATTGATGCATTGAAATCAATCATTTCCATTTCTTCATTTTATTTCAGGCATTTCTTGCAGCATCTAAGTAGCCCTTGACCATACTTACGCTTTTTCAGCTGAGGCAAGAGCCGTTGGTACCACAAGTAATGCAGGAGTGTCCATAGGCACACAAGCCAGTGGAACACAAGCAGGGAAACAGGTAAAAATTGCACCAGCCAGTCATTGATGAGCATGAGGTGAAGTGGCAATATATTGCTGATTTCTTCAAATATGGCACAAAGTGACCTCTTCGAATGGCACCCAAACTAACTTCACAGCATATTGAGCTCCCACCTTTTAGTGCAACTGAGGGTTCCTTTAGCAGCCCAGGGTTTAAGTCATACAGTTCCATCTGGCATTCTGACGTACACATCATTGGGGAAATTAGCCTCTGATACAGCTTACACAGCTAAATTTATTGACAAAATCGATAAGCTGTTTGATAGTTTTTATTCACGAAGGGTGAATGATGCAAAAGTTCACAGACCAGCATTAAGGATGGATCTGTACATGTCAATTCTGGAAGGATACAAAGAAGTGGATCAACAATTGGAGGATTGTCAACTTGTCCATTTCTAGAATTGCTTGTGGTAAAGGACTGGTTCTCACAATTTCTGCAGTACTTCAGTTGTATGAGGATCCCACAAAGAATTACGGTTTCAAGTATCTGATGACTAATCGGCTTTACCAGGACTGCATTGAGAACTTGTTTTCTGTAATCAGAGGGCGTGGAGGGCAAAGAGATAACCCAACACCTAATGAATTCAGATCTGCCATAAAGCAAGTCATATACAACAAATTAATGATACCACTTCGTAGTAACACAAACTGTGTAACAGACGATGATGCATTTCTTGCTTTGCAATTCCCCATTTCTACCACTAATACTGTACTTAACAAGTGTAATAGTGAGCATTTGGATGTGGAGATTATTGATGATGTAACTCATGATGATGTGCAAGAAAATGTGATGACATATATTACCGGTTGTATCTGCAAGAAAGTCCTAGCAAATCACGATTGTCAAATTTGTAAGACAGCAATTGTAAAGAGCTCCCTGACCTAGATAGCCCAGCTGAGCTTATGACTCACTTCAAAGCATACTGCACACAACAGTCAGATTTTGGTTCATTGACTGCGCCAACTGACAATTTCACAAGTTTCATAATGCTCTGTGAGGATGTTTTTGTGAAATATTTTAACAATTTTCCACATTGAAAACATCGCCACAAAATAAAATTAATGTTCAGGATTTCTGCTTCTTTCAAAGTAAGGAAGTACTACTAAATCTTCGCAGTGTAGAGAGGGAGCAGGATCTTGTACACTTTTTTTTTGTGTCAAGTTCCGTTTCCTTCATGCAGTCATTTTTTAAATCAAAAACTGCTTGATAAAATCACTGATAAAAATGGTAAAATAAGCAGATCTAAAGCAAACAAAAAACTTATGACGGTATCTCATGTGTGAAATAAGGTCAAAGAACTTATCATGCACACAAGCCTATTGAGGTATATTTTCATAATTAGCTGGTGCTTGAATCTGCGTTGCTTCAGTTAAACTTATTGGATCCATTCTCAGTTATTTATTTTATTGTATCACAAAGTTGTTGAAGCAGTGGCCTAAATAAATGCATACGTTACATACACAGTAATGTATAATTCGTAAAAATTGTAACCAGCAACTAATGTATGTAAACATTCAGGGCCTACGTACGTACACTGTTTTTAACATGAGAATTTATGTATGTTTCAGTTTTTGGTTTCGATGATAATCGTAACCTATACATTCATAATTGGGTGTGCGAGTGCGTGTGTGTATGTGTGTGTGTGCGTTTGTGACGCCCAGCTTGTATACACGATATCTCAAGTAGAGAAGATAAGACCAATTTTATATTTCGCGTGTAGAAGTACCACATTGAGTATAAGAAGCCTAGTGATTTTGGTGGAGGTCAGAGGTCATTGGGGTCACCAGGGGTCAAATTGTGAAAACCTTGTAAACACGATATCTCAAGAAGAGAAAATCAGACCAACTTCATAGTTAATGTATAAAAGGACCACATTGCGTACAAGAGGCCTATTGTTTATGGTGGAGGTCAAAGGTCATTAGGGGTCACCAGGGGTCAAATTGTGAAAACCTTGTAATCACGATATCTCAATACTGGAAGCTTGGCTCTAATGTAGTGTGTTGACGTACAGTACCGCCAATAAGTAACTTGGTAAAGATTAGCGCGATTCAGCGCAAAACGCAGCTTAACTGTAATTAACCTCGCTCCAAATAAAGGAACGCTACTTTCCCCGCA
>JAIPMN010021173.1:12804-16725 GCA_020650975.1 Apostichopus californicus | reverse complement strand
CCGCCGGTGTGAAAGGTCCTGCCACCTTTTTATCGCGTCGCGTCGCGTCGCTTCGCGTCGCGTCGCGTCACGTCGCGTCGCGTCGCGCCCGGTGTGAAAGCGCCTTTAGGCTGTGGTGAAAAAGAGGGTTGCAAGTATGCACATTGTAGCTTACCTTCGCGCTTACCGTATTATAAATACCAGCCCACACACCTTCATACAAATCATATCTCGTTTATGATGGCACTTGATAGAAAAGGAAAATTTGTCGAAAATGAACAAACAATACAGCTTCATTTTGATATAAGTGTAAGCCATAATGTATAACATGGAGATATAATATACTCTATTATGTAGTGGCAAATATATGTCCGAGTTTAGTACCGCCAATTATGTAAAAACTCACAGCGTAAATCAATTGGAAGAGCTGGAATTTATTGTAGCACCTGTAGAACTCACCTTTATTTTTATTATTTCATTAAAACTCAATGTGAAGGTGTTCCAGTTATTGTTGAACTTAAAGTATATAAAACTGAGTTTCTAAAAGGCATAGTGGCTTTTAAACATGTTCTCAATAACCACATGTAAAAAGGTACAAATAGCAAACCTTATAACATTCAAATCAATGCAGATAGATTCTAATTTATAGGCTCCGAGAATATATGGGTGGACTCCGAGGACCATGACGAAAGTCACCACCCCCCCCCCTCCTTTTTTTGAAATCCCCATTTTTTCCCCAACTGTATTATGAAAACGAGAACACGTGTATATTTTCCCCAGACCCATTCAAATTAACCCGCCCAGCCCCCGGGATGTAAGCCCTGACCCTTCTCTCTTCAGCCTTGCTTCCGAGTTTGCAGGTAAAGTCCAAGTTAAGATGACATATAGAATGTCTACGTGGTTTGACCATTTTAGAATCCCACTTAGCTACACGTTAGAGAAGAGAAGGAAATTAAATTTCAACAGTTTTGTGCTTTGATTTTGCTATTTTTTTTTATATTTTTTTATGTTATTCGAACGAAATCTCCGTGCAATTCAAAACTTTGAATAATATCACGATTTATTTCAAATAATACAGACAAAGTCCGAGATATTGTACAATTCCGACTTTTGTCTTTATTCAGTATGACCATATAGGCTTATATATATTTAATACTACTATGGGAAGGTGCATGTAGGCGATACAATAACAAATATCAAATGTAATTAAGAGTTCATCAACGTTCACATAGTGAAAAAGTTAAAGAAGGGTCATTGGTTTGATCATTTTTCAATAAGTAATGAACCGCGATATAAGTTTGATTAAATTGTCAAAAATTAGCAACTTAATAACGCACGTAGCTGCTTTAAAATCGGACAATTTCTGACGTTTTACTTGAAAAGAGCCCAACATGACGTGATACATGATACTTAACTGATGACGTCATTAAAATGCTTTCAATATTCATTCCTAGTGACTATGTGTGTGCATTGTTCGGCCATGATCCTCTGCCTGTCTGATATTCTCGACATGTTCTCAATATGTCAATGTGCGAGCTATACCTCAGGTCAACACCTGCTGTTATTATGAGCTCGAAAGTTACATTAATACAGAAATCTGTTTATAATTTCTTGTCGAAGAAACATCCGTTCCTTGGATCCACAAACCTTTGCTTTCGCTTTCTGTATAGTATCATAAAGAAATGATATCAACTTGTTGCTATATTTATCCGCTCATCGTTTTTTATCATTTTTTTTTTATTTCTTGCACGTGATGCTAGTGAAAAAATATGTATATAAATGCTGCACGGTAGGAACATACAATAAGGCTACAATTTAAACATATTTTGTTTTTAATTTTGATCAGCTTTTCGTATAGAATATCTAACATCTGGTAAAGTTTATTCATTGATTTGGAAACCGCATACTATGCATATCCGTATACAGGTGTATATGGAGTTAAGAAGTCGTATTGAAGGTAATGTGTCGTCACATCAAAGATGTCTTTTTAAGAAAAGTCATGCACCTATAAAATAGAGCCGGGTATACGAATATCAAACAACGTGGTCCACTCTCAAGGTCCAGGCGATTGAGACTGTTACCATGTGATCATGACACTGTTACGTCAAGTGGTGTATCATGAGTCCCTTAGAAAGGGAACATATACTGGACATGATCTCGGTTAAAGAAATGTTGGTGAGGGTCACACCAAAGAGAGTAACTTCCAGGACACACATTTCTATAAACTGAAAAAGAGTGTGGTATGGCATATACTTCATACAGAGCAACGGAACATGCGTGTCAGATAAGTGTGTATACGAGAAATGTAAATACATAGAAGAAAATGCATGAAACAATCTGCTTTCGATGGAATATATAGGCCCGTACAACATATATGTAGGCCCACACAACATATCTGGTAGGGTGAACAACATTTGACAAGGTTCATCAATGACCAATCTCCACATATAATATGAATATGTATATTGAATCGATTGGATCGAAAGAGAGGTACAAAGTTTAGAAGTCGGTTTAGTAGATGACACGTGTCAGTACACTGGACTTTAAAATCAAATGGCATATATAACATAACTTCATTTTATAAACTGATGTTCAAATACATAGTGGCTATGATTTCGCTCACATGGTGCCAACATGAAGCTATATGCTTAGCTTATACTTTGCATATGAGAAACGTATGGAAACTGTTTTCGCTATATGAAAGGTTTATTTCATTTAAATGTTTACTAAAGTGCACCGTTTTGGGCAAGGAATGTTGTGAAATGGAACGCAATAAAGAGGTAAATTGAAGCGCATCATTTGAGGCGTGAATTATTCTGTATATCATTAAAAGGGTGTAACCAACAAAAGCCACTAAATTTGCGTGATCCCCCTGCAGTTTGGATTCTCCCAATTTTTTGTTTTGTTTTTGGTGCTCATTTGTATACTAAATATTAGTTATTCCAGTTACTCCATTCCGAAATGAGAAAAGTATAGGTTCCATCGCAATTGTCATTTGAGGTGACTAAATAAAGTTTCGATTTTTCCCGTGAAAAGAAAGGAACACTGTTCCATTTTGAGATATTTTACAAGCGATATCTTCCACATATCGTGGGCCTAGCTGTCTTTTGACAAAGAGCATTAGCGTGATTTTTTTCAGACTTCTTAACAAAACCAAATGAAACTGTGTCACCTTTTGTGTATCGTTGGTGGTCTCTCGTAGAATAAAATATCTATAAAGTAAAACAAAATTGATACTTAAAATGAAGATCTTCAAAATTGTAGTAATAAATAGATGCATGGAAATAGCTTTTCTTTTTTCTATCTCTTGACATTTTTAATTGAAAATTGCTCCGTTAAGTATGACAATAAATCCGAACCCCTGTTGAGAATGCAAACAAATGAAAGGGCCACATGAGGGTACAAGCAGGTTTTTCGTTCATATTATCGATTTATGGATCTAAGTTATCACTGGTATGGCCATATGGCGGGGAAGGGGTTGGGTGTTCAGGAGCGGAGGTATACATGCGCAATGCATGCGGAGTCGTTTAGAGTGTTATTTATACAATACTCGAAGGTACTTTTCTAAGAAAAGTCACCCAAGAAAGAACAACGGGCACGAAAACCAACAACCGAACGACTGATTCGCTCTCAAGCCCAGCCAGCCCCCTTGCCGCATCGAGATTGTGACTGTAGAAAGGGAACAGATACTACACATGATCTACTTTTTAAGAAAAAGTCGCCCAGGAAAGAATCTGGGCACGAAAACCAAACTACAAAACGACTGATCCGCTCTCAGCCCCAGTCCCCTTGCATCGGGACTGTGACTGTGTGATCATCGTCAGGTGTGCATCACCATTCCCCTCGAAAGGGAACAGATAATCTTAGCCGACAGAATTAAACTACATTTAATAAATATGTACTATGACTAGACAGTAATATACTTATCGGAAGGGTATGTTC
>JAIPMN010021173.1:5304-7804 GCA_020650975.1 Apostichopus californicus | reverse complement strand
ATATTCTGTAGTACGATAATGAACTTAATTTCACCCATTCATTTTAAGTTAATTTTAAAATATAAGAAATTAAAAAAACAATAAGAAGTAGGCTAAGTGAAATTGGTATGAAAGAAAGAAATGAAAGAAATCACAATTAATATTAATCTTCAGACTAACAATACATGAGGGATGAGCTTACATAATTATGCAATGATATATTGCATATATTTATGTATATTTTGTGAGTTAAAGGATTATCGTTTACGCCAAATGGTGTTTGCATTAAAAACAACCGATTCGAGTTAAACTATAAATAATAATAACAGTTATTTTTTATTGAAACGACTACACGCATTGATTATACTTTCCACTAATGGATTCACTGTGATGCCATGTCATGCATGTGCCTTCGAATATACTGTATATACACCACGATATTACGAGAACTATATATGAGACAGTACCCTTTGAGATATGTAAACTTATACACGATGTCCTATAGTGCTCATAGATGCACTGTGGTTGCCAAGGCTCGGTTAATGCCAATGTCAACAGAAATATCTAAATAAAGCATATATTATTCAACCGAGATACATGAATGAGGGCTACTTAACTTGAAACTAACATTCAAAACTAAATACTGAAGACGTTTTCAAAGCTGCATGTATAATAATAAACAAGGTTTCAAGTTACCCTGGTAACTCATAGAGTTGCACTTGAACAAATACCGCATGGTCAGTGCGGTTATTTGTATGACCACGTTTTCTAGTTTAATCAATCCGGATAATTTTATCAGCCACATGCAAAAGACCGCCACCACTATCGAAGTAGGCTATACATCCGTTTAGTGCCAAACCGTAGCTCCTTGGTTAGGCCAGGAAGCTGCTGCTAGTACAAACTCCATGGTTACATAATTTACATCTTGTACATAATATATGCACAATGCCAGTGTACACATTATTTGCCAACAGCAGCATATATGGTTACATGTACAAGATATCGCTTTCCAGTCATTGGACATATCTTTTTGAATATGGGTGAACCTTTTGGCGTTCCATAACATTTTACCTGTACGTGATTACAAATGAAGTTCATTGTGTATGTCTAGTGTGGTTTTGAGGTCTTACCCAATATTTGTTCAAATTATAGACTTCAAACATCCGTTTCTATTGATCCCACGCAAATTAATCTAATAATCCTATACATCACAACCTTTTAAGTTAGCCTCTGGCGAAATTTGTCACTATCCGAAAAGAGGTTATGAATTAATTTTACAATTCCATTCTTATAATGATAGCGTAAAAACAAAATAGTGCAAACAGGTCATCAGTCGGTGTGAATCGAAAAAAAAAACTGTTAGTAGAATTCGTCTGTCAGACACTAAATGATAATTCCATAATTCCTTCTTTTTTTTTGGAAGAAATTATGACGTGCCTACAGGCAGTTAAGCGAGAACTACTTTGAATGAAAAACAACACAACAATATCTGAACGTGTGTTAACACTAGGCCCCACGTTTCGGTCATTGAACTGCCACAGGTGCTAATGCCCTCAGCTGTTTAGCCTAACATTCATGTTTGTCACTCTCTTTTTTATAATCTTTCACCACCAAAATCCCAGCTTGATCCGGCGTCTTCCCCCCCCCCCCCTTCCCCCCCCCCCCCCCTCTATACCGACTTAAAATACTTTTGTTCACCATCTCTGTTATACATATGAACGAACTCAAACGCAAGATTTTGTATGGGGTACTTTTTTTACCCGATCAACAATTGGTGTCCTGGGATTAAGTCTCGAAAGTTCTTTACGACACCTTTATATTCATCTTGTTGACAGAATTGACACCCAAGAAACGGAAAACATTTCTGTTTTTCACGATATACAAAATCTTCAATTCTGAGGAGGAAATTGTTTGGGTGTGATTATTCTTCGCATAGGGCATACACGGAGTCCAGAGGTTATAGCAAAGTGGTTAATTTTTAAGTGAGTTGGTAACGACAATAAACTCGTAGTTTTTACATTTTAATCCCTTATGGCGGACTAAATATTTTTAGAGGTTTGTTTATCCTGTTATGCACACGCAACAATTCGATTTGATCTATGTGTGAGGCAAATGCCAAGCAAGTTGAAACATTCCAGGTTCATTCTATAATCTCACCTACAAAACGCAACTCTCGCAAGAAACAAATGCTTTTGATGAAAGGGGTTAACGACCACCATCTGAGGTGGTATCGTTCAGAGCACCTCACCCTCACCCCTCACCGCTCACCCCTCACCGCTCACCACCATCACCACCATGTCGTATTACCACTGTGAGGAAGATGTAGCAACCACTGACTACAATATTAACCATCATTGTAAACTCCAAAGCGTCCCTTTTTCAACATAACACAAAGCACTTATTAGCACAACCTTGCGTTTAGAGTTACTTATGTAGAGTTAATTTACAGTCTAAATATGCCTTAGAATGCACCATTTGACGTCAAAACGTTTATCTTTCCTGGAGGGGGGGGGGGGTGTAA
>JAIPMN010021171.1:0-15151 GCA_020650975.1 Apostichopus californicus | reverse complement strand
AATAATAATAATAATAATAATAATAATAATAATAATAATAATAATAATAATAATTATAATAATAATAATAATAATAATACACATACCATCTTGCACGCAGTTTGAGCCTTCCAAACGATACCCTGCCTTACATATGTCACAAGTATATTGTCCTCCGATTAAGTATAAACAACGATCAAAGTTTCTAGCTCGGCAGTCATTTTGAAGTGTCTGACACGGGTCGCTTACACAAGAATCTCGTTCATGTTGGTAACCAGGAAGACAATTCTCACAATGGTAGGAGGCTTCGCTGTCAGCAACGCAAGTCTGAAATTGTTGTTGTTGGCAGATATTTTGTCCAGTCAGACATGGATTACTCACTGAGGAAAAAAGGTCATTAAATTAATCATGAAAATTGACCTCTTATGATCAGATGAAATTTTTGGAAAAATGTCGTCAACTAGTATTTTTTTTTGTTAGGTTGTGATTTCCCATCATTCTGAAGTCATCAAACATTCATGCATATAATTAACGCAATCTATAATTAAGTCATCAACTGATCAACTTACATACCCTGCAGAAGAGATTTACACATTTACCCTGCGCGTATATTATGATTCTTTTTTCATGCGACAACGTGAGTATTCGTCAACGTTACGTTTCTTCTTAACATCTAACTATACATACTTTCATTCTCTAAATTGGTATATTTGTAACTAACGTCCATCATAAATGACTGAATTGGGAGGGGGAGGGAAGGAACAGGAACGATTGTACCTCAATGTATACGTATTTGATTTCTTAAGTATCCTAATATCTCACCATTGAATTTCCTGTTATTTTATGATTGGAATTAATTTCTCATTTATTCTCACCATTGACTTGTGTACATGCGCCATTTTGAAGATAGAATCCCGCCTTGCAAGACTCGCAATGGAATTGGTTGTTACCGTCCGGTACACAAAGGTCAAAGTTCAATCTGTTGCAAGTACGAAACCCTGCTAAACAAGGATCGGGTACACATTCTGCGTCTTTCTGTACAAATCCACCCAGACAATCAAAACATGAATATTGCCCGTTACTGATATATTGGCAATTTTCGAAATATCGATCGGAGCAATCACTTTGCCCGGTTTGACATGGATCAGCGAGGCAACTGCCGCCCTCACTTCTGTAACCTGCCCGACAAACAGAACATTCAAAATCTCCGCCATCTTTTGGTAGGCATCGCTCGTAACCATTTTCGAAACAGTCATGGTCTCCATCCACACAGAGATTATTCTCTAAACAAAGAAAAAGAAAGATAAACGTTTATATAGAACAAGCTAATGTTACTATAGTAACAAAATCATCATATTTCTATCATTGTATAAAGACAATTTTTGATCAACGACTCTACAAAACAATTAAGAAAATTCCTTTCTTGTCTGCCAGAGAGCTATCTTGGTTTAAAAAAATGACGTCAGAGGATTGCCACTTCGTCAATGTACAGTGTCTATATAGTGCAACGACAGGAGATGAAAATCTGACTTTTACATATTGCTTGTTCTTTTCATGTTGAATGTTAACAGTTATAGTAAGTAGCATCGATACCAGTACTATGTAAGAAAAATTCGTCATATTAACAACACAATTTGCAAATGAGCCTTCGGAGGCAAACAAGGATTTAGAATACAGAAGTAAAACACCAAAATTTAGGAGAGTTTAAAACGTCATATACCCTCCACTGAATTAAAAATAATTTGAGCCAAAAACCGAGGTTTGTCAAAAGTCGGCCATTAGTAATAGAAACTAGTTCGAGCGTACTTGAATCTTGACTTTCTTCTGACTAATTATTTGCAATGAAAAACGACTTTTAGTGGCACTGAAATAGCGGTAAAATGCCCAAATTATTAATTTACAGCCTTTTCAAAAAATAGTCAGGAAACATTTCAGCAGTCGTTTTGCTTCTATTGAGTAGTAACCATCTGCCCCCCCCCTACCCCCATACTTCTGACCACTCCCCGCGAATCCTGTCACCAACACACTACTCAGCTGCGGCCGGGAAGGAAAAGGAGGGAGAAGGCAACGACCTGAAGAGGTCAAGGGGTGCATTGCAGAATTGTTACCAATGTTCGTAGGCTAGATAGAAAGGTGTGCATATATACAGGGGGGCAGGTAAGGGAGGGGTAATGTAAATAACCAGTGGCGTAGGAAGGTACTTTTGATTTGGGGGGCTGAAGACTGATGGCCGGCCTGGGGGAGGGGGTGTCCCCCGCCCCTTTGGATTTTTTTTGCATTTCCAGGTGGCCTCAGATGCAATTTGGTGCAATATAGCACACTTCAACACCCACTCCATGGTATTTGTAAATAATTTTGCATTTTCACCTGGCATTAGATGCAATTTGGTGCTCCAAATGAGATTTTATTCTCATTTGGAAATGAAAAAGGGGTTTTCTGACTTGCGGAGCGGGGGGGGGCGGAATGATACTTCCGCCCCACCATATTTTTCACTGGGGGCTGGCGCCCCCAGCCCCCCCCGGTTCCTACGCCCTTGTAAATAACCCCCTACTCACCTGCAAAGTATACTTCGTAACTGTGTACGATACTATCAGACGGAACAATGTTCTTGTGTCGACCACTTAATTGTAATCCGAATAAATCGTGGGCTTTCTGGATAGTCATATTTGCCTTGAGGTCGAAATCAACCCGAATGGTTATGAGAGCCATGTTGTTGTCAGCTCTAGTCTTTCCCGTTACGATAACTTGAAGAATTAAATTTGGTATACCAGACTCGGCGAAGAGATTTTGTACCTACGTTTGAAGAAGACCATATTTAGTATTTAGGATTAAAAGTATTGTTTGTCACAGATATAGAATGGCATATTTTAATTGTCAATGTTAACAATGAGCCAATAAGTTGCTTACATTAATGTTAATAAGTCTCTTCAGCACATACAGTACATCAGTTGAATGATATGGTAGGGATACAATCATGTAATGAGCAATATATATCCATAAGAACTATAGGGTTGATAATTGAAGAAGAAAAAATGAATTTCTTTATGCTCATAATACGAAAACAAATACATTTTCATGCTTGCAAGGAAGTTTAAAAACCTGACTCACAAAACAAGAAATAACACTAGTTTATGTGTGGTTGCTATGGAGACTCACATCTATTGAGAGCTGATCGAGGATATCATCTGTGATTAACTCATAAAATTGTTGAGTTCTGAGACCCTTCACATCGGAAAATGTAATCCTCAATTCGTGAGAGTTGGAATCTATAAATGATAAGATTAAAAAAAGGAACGTTCTCACTGTAATGTCGAAGTATCTGATTTGGCAATCTGCAGAAAGATTTCGAACAGCGTGGGTAACAGGATGTTAAAAGTTTCTACAAGCGTATGAACCAGTGGCTATGCCCCGCCCCTACCCCACTTCCCCCTTCCCCTCCGCCCCCTCCCTACCCCCGTCCCACACCTTCCATCGTCAATCGGGGGCAAATGGTTTTTTTCAATTCAGCAATGGCAGAATTAGACCACTGTTAGGGGTATACACCCCTTTTTCAACCACACACATCAACCAAGAGTATATATTTTAACATAACATTGCGTTTAAAGCTAATTATAGACCTGCTTCATAATCTATGTATCTCTCATGAATGCAACATTTGACTTCTAAATGAAACAAAGTTCTGGAGAAGGATCCAAGCCCAAACCATGCATGGTGTGTTGGATTCTTCCATTAATTGCGCTCACCTGAACAAGAGCCCGTAGAGTCCCGGTATGAGCCTACTTGGCAGATACATTGATAACTTCCTTCCCTATTAAGGCAACTCTGGGCACTCTGATCTCTACATGGCCGCGAAGTAGTACATTCATTGATATCTAAAAATTGAAAGTTCAACAGATACAAATAAAAGAAATGTGAAATGGTACACATGATTGAATTCGTTGAATGCGTTAAAGTCATTAGTAGTGACTCTAATTGTTCTACACAGTCATATTTTTTTATTTTTTTATTATTGTCATCTTTAATGAGGGTAGTCCTGCTCGGTGCAGAAGCACTGCTTTCCAGAGGAGCCCTCAAGCTGCTCAACAGTGGCGGAAACGTTAAGCAGAAATTTGAATTATCAATTTATAACCCGTTTCCCATTATAATATGAACATTTCTCGATGTCTGATAGGGAATTATTTGGAATGTTGGCAATCCAAAAGGTAAAACGTTTCACAATTTTTTCAGCATGCTTTTTAAGTCTGGGGGACAATACTGGTGACTGGACAAAGTGGCGATTGGTTTCATCGTACATTACATGTGTTCACTAATGCACTTTGAGGCCCAAATTAATGGTATTTGTTGGGCTATAGTAACGGGCAAAAATCATGTCATTCAAGCAGTATAGCATATTGGTCTCCTTTTCCTGTAGCTGAAATTTGCAGTGTGCAACATTTCAAAAAAGAAAAAGAAAGACTGTCTAAAATACGGAGTATTTTCAACAAACCTGTTCTTGTTTTTGTTTCTTTAAGTTGGCAGAATGTGAGAAAACCACAGAATTAACAACGCAATTACAACGTGAAGTGATTACACTCTATTGTGTTTAACAAATATCGGCTGTTGAGACATGACCTTAAATCATGTTTCTTTTATGTAAATGTTAAAAAAAAACTATACCCCGTGAATAAACTCTTATTGGGGATTTAAATCATCAAAAACAATCGCATATTACTGTGGAAGTATATATGTGTTTTGGATGAGGATACATGCCTCATGTATAGATACAAATATTTATTTGAAACAATATTATGAAAATTGAATCAGACTTTTGAAAATAAAAAGCAATGTTGACGGTAGTGATGGAAACCTGAACAAATTCTGCCATCTCCTTGGAAACCTTCTGAGCAAGCGCATGAGTATCCACCAGCTTCATTCGTGCAAATGGCGTACTTTGAACAGCCATGAACACCAAGAGCGCATTCGTCAATGTCTGAAAAAATAAAATTACACTTATATTATTATTAGCAGTTCAAACAATGTTATTTATGTGTGTAATATTACAACAGTTTTCACTTACTGTCGCATTCATTACCTTTCAATATAGCAAAATTGTAGTAAATGGTAGTTCGATAATTTTTAAAAATTCATTTGTCCAAACTTATCTTTATAACTTGGAAATATTTTAAAGCCATTAGAATATACCGTATGTGAGTGCTATCCATGGATGACGCTTTTCCGGTACAATGTTTATCATTCTTGATGATACAGACATACTGAATAAAAACATGATAAATTGGCCTTTCAAGAACCGACCATAGAATTTCGAAATTGACGCGAAATTTCCTTGTTTTTAAAGAAATTTTCATTACAGGTTCCTTTGGAAGTAAGCGGGCAAGGGGAGTGGAAGTGGAAAAGGAAGGGTAAGGAAATTAGAAGGATACACTTCACTTTGAGCGGGTAAAAGGATCCTTGCAATTGACCTGGCAATCCTACACTCGTTCAAATGACCTGACATTTCTACCCTCTTCTCACTCCTACGGCACTTAATGGACGAATATACTGTAATACAGGCCTCCGTACCTGCACACATTCCTACAGTGGCATATCCTGATAGTGAATTGGTTTGGTAGCTGAAGAAACCATGGTTACATCGACAAGTAAATGATCCAATCAGATTTATGCAAGTAGCATTCACATCGCAGTTGTGTAAACCGTCTAGACATTCGTCGATGTCTATTGAAGAGAAACAAATCCAGAATGTACTTAAATTGTAGCCTCCTAAGCAAAAACCATTTGGAGGATATATACGGTGTCGTTTGCTTAAGCCCACACTTCCCAAACAATGGGTCGCTACCCAAAATGGGTTGGGTTTCGAGCCGGAAAGTCGAAAACATTGACTTGATCAGCAACAAATGCTTCTGCTGTAATCTGTAACTTCCTCCCGGCAATGGTGATATATAAGTTTTGAATAATAATGTGTTTCTGCTGTTTTTTTCTTTTACTAACTTTCAGTCAATGTGAAATCAATTACCATCAATGTAGTCAATATGCAGCTTATACATCATACGCCAGGGAGTAAACATTGGGTGATTTTAAACCATTGGAAGTTATTGTCGCCACTAGCCTATAGGAAAATCCCAACTATGTATGGTGGCGGAAGAAAAAGCTTGGGAACAGGGATTTACCGTACCTTACTTGGACAATATACTGAATGGGATAGAATTGAAATATCGGGCATTCTAAAGATAGAGCAAAAATAATCGAAAAAATGATCAAAATTAAATTGAAATACAATACTTAAGTTAAGCACTTCTTAATATAATTAATTCACAAGAGTGAATGAATAGCTATAAAAGGCACGGTTGTATATATATATTGGGAAACTCGACATCAAACAAAGATAATATTGAGGCTTTTACTTCCCCAAAGAATTACTTTTCATATTTATATGTCGAGACACAATGGTCAGAAAAAAGTCAGAAGTAATGGTTTAATTGAATTACCAATGCAAAGATCTATATTAGACTTGAAACCAAGGTTACAAGAGCAACTATATCCGCCATCTTTGTTTTCACATGTTGAATATTGCGGGCATGCGTGGACTTGGTCATTACATTCATTCACATCTTGACAACCAGAAAAACCACTGAGACCATCACCATAGTAACCGACTGGGCAGGCGCAATAGAATGATCCATTTGTGTTGTGACAATAGGCTCCTGCCACACACGGTAAGAGGGAGCATTCATCGATATCTTTTGGGGGGAAATTTGTAAAAACAAATATGAACAGCAAAAGAATATAGGAAAATGATATAAAAACAAAGCAAACAAAAGTGTACACGATATGACGTAAACTTGAAGAAGTTATAAAATGGTTATTTAAAACGTTTTCTTGCAATCCTAGATTTCCTTCAGGGTGGTGCATTATCTTAAACCAAAAATGTTGTCAAATCTTGAAGAGGACAAGAACCATATGCTCCTCAATCTCTCCCACTCTCTCTTTATTAAGTGTGAAGTCTGTATGAAGGTACTATCACACACATCAATCATAAATAATAATAATAAAATAAAAACTCGGCAGGAAAGATTGACGAATGTAAAAAGACTCACCGACACACTCTTCCTGATTTACGTTAAACCTAGGAGGACATTGACACGAGTACCCATTATCTTCTTCAAAACAATTGTAATGATCTGAGCATGTGTCATCTTCATCACATTCGTGCTCATCTATATAAACATGAACAACATATACATTAGTATAAATTGATTAAGAAATACAATCAAAAGAGGAACATCTTGATTAAAAAGGATCGACATTGATCCAAAATATGATGCTAGAATGAAATGAACAGTCATCACCATTTTTATAGCCCTCCTCGATGTGTCTGCGGATGGGCAAGAATTATTCTGTAATATCATCCACACCCCCCCCCCCTTGCCCCCCCCCCCCCGTCACGCCTCCGTAAAATGTTATCAATTATTGTTCCAAATGTTTGAAATGATAACACGTGTTACGGTTTATATACAAGCACTTTCCTAAGTTAAGTTGACTCGCAGATTCTATCTAAACGGTGAAGAGGGTAAATACGGCAAATAATTCAATGACAAAAGAAAAAAAGGTTAAGATCTGAGTTTACCCAGTAGAAATTATAGTTATAGCAGTTTAGAAATGAGTGACCTTTTTTGTTCTATCGTTCTACCATATTTGGGGAAGTTACTACTAATGAACGTTAAAGTCGAACTGTGAAAAAATTTGTATGGGATCTGTTTGCTTATACCTGCAACCCAAACCCTCTTCTTAAACTCCTCAATGTCAACTGTTAATTAATGTTGGAAAAATTTAAAGTACTAGGAATAAATATGACTAAGGCTTAAAATACTTACCGACACACATACGACCATTTCCATCAAATCCATTATCACATTCACAATGATATGACCCTGGGTGATCGACACATACAGCATTTACATTGCATGATGCATTGTTGTCACATTCCAAGCGATCTAGATCATTCGGATAAAGAAGAACAAAATTAAGCAAAATAAACTAAAATGAAAGCACCATTATGCATTGAATCTCGAAGGTCTAAGCAATCTGTATTTCAGTACTATTGTGTAGTAAATAATCTTACAATCATAACGATGCTTCTCCCCCCCCCCAAAGAAATTGGCCCGTTCGCAGAGATCAAACGCATGCTACCATCTCGACCAAAACAACAACAAAAAACCGGGACAACCTTGGTTTGGTTTGAATGTTTCATTCGCTCGATTTCTGCACCAAACTCACATAGCAAGAACTACTCAGAAACATACCGTCTTGTGCATTTGGGACGATACTTACCTGTCTACATGCTATAGAAATGCACTCCAATTACCTAGTCTATAAAAGTTGGTAACATTTTAGCGCTGCGACCACACTAACCTATTTCAGGATCAACACCGGTAAGAGAAGAGTGAAGTAAATGCTTTCATTGCAGGCTTCATCATTTTAAGGAAGACCAAATTTTCTTCTATGTTCCAAGATCTACCACTTTCTCGTGTGGCACAATGCATATTATGAACCAGTGTTTTAGTATCACTGTGAGTTCATATGCATGGGTGAGGGGGTAGGGCTCTGGGGTGGTGAAATCCAAGGACCACAGTGGAAACGAACTGTTTTACTCAAAATTTAATTTGCTTCCTTTTCTTCTTTACTTCGTTGCACATTATATCACCATTTCCAACACATGTACAAGTTTAAGGTAACATCATCACACACCTGTGAGGAAGAAGGAAATGTTATGCTAACGGAAGTGCCATCCTTATTAAGAAACATGAATGCAACATACCTTCACAATAAGTTCCATTACCGACAAAACCGTCCTTGCAGAGGCAGAGGTGCCCTCCTGGAGTGTTTGTGCAAACCGCATCGGTATCACAATCATGACGAACTTCAACACACTCATCAACATCTGGTGAAAAAGAAAGAAACAAGTAAACAATGCGTTGAGGTTTTCTTCATCTTCATTATACCATTTGAAATGTATGCAATTATAATACGATTTAGAGCGTTTTGTTTTCACTGTTGAGATCTCTTATATTTCTGTAACAGTATTTATCTTGGCTTTATTCGTGGTGTTACGTTGGGGTGCTCCGGCTCAATTAGTTCAGGGCTCCGTTATTTAATAAGTAGAATTAACAGCAGATGAAGAGAAACTCCAGGCATAGATATAATTTTAGAATATAAACTTGATTTATTCTGAGATGATAACATTGCTGCAGATCCAGAATAGTACATCTGAACTGCACTCTCTAAAGTCTGGAATGCTAGTCCTTCTTCAAACTAAAAAAAATTACAGTATTTAAGTCATTACAACTTCATGAGAAGGGGCGATAACCTCTCTATGACATAAACTCTTGGTCACGTGCTCTTTAACTTATACTTATAATTATTAAGGCACATAGAATAGGGCTATGACTAAACACATGTTTAAATACATGAGATGCTACAGGTTGTCATCTGTGGTTAAGCATGAATATTTCATGGAAATTCAGACAAATGGGTCTTGTACGACTATGATGTGGGCGAGGGGTGAATAAACTCGGGAATAGGAAGTATAGTATAGTTAATCTTAAGAAAAAGAGGCATTAAAGCACATGCTTAAAGTGATATGATGGGGATATAACTACATACTACATTACAGTAGCCACAGTCTTCGAGTGCCCTTTCCTCCAACAGCTTTTGAGAGCCTTGATCTCGAAACAGCCGTTCAGAGCCTTGATCTCGAAACAGCTTTTCAGAGCCTTGATCTTGAACAGTCTTACAGAGCCTTTCTCTTGAACAACATATGACAATCTTGATCTGTTACATTCTTTGTTAAACTATCACCAGCAGCCTTTAAATGTGAGAGCCTTTGAGGTGGCTTCACTGACTGTGTAGATTCTTCAGATGGAGGCATCTAATTAACGTCGGACATAAATGATAAACTAACGTACTTACCAATACATTTATCTGTGGAATTGTCTAAACTGTATCCATCATTGCACACACAATTTGAACCATCACAGATAGCGTCTTGACAAGATTGACTGGTAGAGCAGCTTTCTACAATAGCTGGAATATACAACGACCAAAAAAAAACAGTTTAATGTACTTATAATTGTTCAAAAGGAAAGAGGTTTACAAATTTCAAACGAACCTTATCAACAAAACAAAATGAAAATATGCCAATGATTCTTTGTAATTTAATTTAATTAAGTTTGCGTAATTTTGTTGCCAATTGTTTTGTTTTTTTGTTTTTTTTAACAAATAAACTAGGCTATACCAATTTTTTAAACTAAAAGAAATTCAATTAATCAAATCACTTTCCTAGCTAGATTTTGACCATAAAACTGAAATTAACGAGTATTTCCTGATCTCAGTTAGTCCTAAAACAAAAGATTTTTCAAAAATCTTATTATCATTATTTTGGCTCACAAGCTGCCCTGTGATAGAAAATTGCAATCTGCAGGTATCCTCATCTCATCCATTTCGGGTCCTGCCAGTTGGGACAATATCCTGATGCTAATACCACTCTATGCTGGTCTCTGGTTTTATGTTTAGAAGCACTCGTACTGACAGTATGAACAGTTCTGATATAGAAACAAGATGTTCATACTGCTCGTACTGTCAGTACGACTGCTTTGAAAAGTGACATGAAATTGCAGTATATAAAGATTGTGCCAACTGGATGCCGTGCTTAAAGCGGGTTAGTAGCACAAATTCCCGATGCTAATAGAACTCTATACTGTCCTCAATATCACGATTCAAAGCACTCGTACTGACAGTATGAACAGTTTTTAACCTTTATATCTGCTAGAAACATGATATAGTAACACTGCTCGTACTGTCAGTGCGAGTGCTTTGAAGCAGGACATCAAAGAATAAAGTGCAAAAGTACAAAAGCTGTTCCATCTTGGTGGCCGAGCCTATCTCCCCTAATGCATATTCATAATGCATATCATAATTCATCTCGGCTTGTCTTACAGTATATATACCTCATTGCATAATGTTTGCCTATTATAAATCCGTAAGTATAGTTACTTAATTAATTTGGGCTTCTTGCCGAAACTATACTTACAAAGGCATTCATTCTTGTGCTTGAAGTACCCTGTTGAGCATTTGCAGAAGTATGAACCCACAGTATCTATACATGTACTGTTCAATGGACACGTGTTTGATTTCAGACATTCATTTTGATCTGTAAATTAATGAGAATGAACAAAAGAATAAAGAGCAATAGTCTTGATCTTGACGTCAATTATTAAAACTTTTTATATATTCTTTGTTGCTGAAAGCAGAATTCTATAAACAGCATTCTTCATGGGAGGGAGGGTTTTTTTTGGGGGGGCGTAAGTTTTTTACACTGAGAATAGCACATTTCACATTAGATATCACATACATAGTGGGAATGGGATGTGTATGCGGGAATCATGTCATGGAGGAAGAGGGGAGGTGGGGGACGAGGGGGGAGGGGGGGGGGGTTTCACCCGCTATGTAGTGAAACCATCCTGACAATACCAACTCACTGTGGCAGTGTCCATTGAGATCTTCAAGATATCCTTCTTCGCAAAGACATTTGTAGCTTCCGAATATGTTGTAGCATATTTGGTGTTCTCCGCAACTGGGCGTCTCTGTATTACACTCATCAACATCTAGAAGCAGGAAAACAAAACAAACACTAACAGTTTGATAGCTTATGAAGAAATAAGGTCTGTATGAAAAGCACTCTATTGTAGAAGCTTGATACTGATTGGTAGAACAGGTGCGATATATATATGTGACGACAGAATTGTGTACGTAACATGCTAACGCGCGTTAACATACAAAAACTACATTGTTGCACGCATCTTTCTATTTCCTCTGGAGTAGATGTGTATTCTCAATCCCTGTAATATCTTATCAATATCTCTGCTTCAATAACTCGATATGTTTTGGAAGTTCAATGAGTCATACTTTAAACGATAGCCGGGCGATTCGAACATACCAACTCCACTCAGATGATAGCATGCATTAAAACAGTACTGATATAAAAGAGAATAGATTATGTGTGTAAGACCAACAGTTTCAGGATATATATGAACCTATCCTGGCAAGACCTAATAGATTATGTGTGTAAGACTGTTAGCACCAGTATAGATATGAACATATCCTGGCAAGACTAAATAGGTTATGTGTGTAAGACCATCAGCACCAGGATAGATGTGAACCTATCCTGGCAAGACCTCATAGATTATGTGTGTAAGAACGTCAGCACCAGGTAAGATGTGAACCTATCCTGGCAAGACTAAATAGGTTATGTGTGTAAGACCATCAGCACCAGGATAGATGTGAACCTATCCTGGCAAGACCTCATAGATTATGTGTGTAAGACCGTCAGCACCAGGTAAGATGTGAACCTATCCTGGCAAGACTAAATAGATTATGTGGGTAAGACCATCAGCACCAGGTTAGATGTGAACCTATCCTGGCAAGACCTCATAGATTATGTGTGTAAGACCGTCAGCACCAGGATATATATGAACCTATCCTGGCAAGACCAAACAGACTTTGTGTGTAAGACCGTCAACACCAGGATAGCTATGAACCTATCCTGGCAAGACAAAATAGATTATGTGTATAACACCGTCAGCACCAGGTTGGCGCTCTTAAGAAGCATTAAGCAATATACTGATGTGTCAACGTGTGTATGATAGTATAATGGATGCATGCTTCCATTACTGCAATCTTGAATGGGAATCAGGCAACTAAGGAAATATTAATAGGATAATTAAGCTCCAAAAAAAGGGTTCCCATAATTATTTTAAACGCTACTTATGACGCAAGATCGTGTGACCTTTTTAATATCGTGGTTGACAAACGTTTGATGTATATTTAAAATATAAACTATTAATTATGGTTTGTGAATCTCTTAACGGATTACCACCCACGGATATTAATGAAATGATTACCCTAACATGTTATGTGCACAATTATCCTCTACGGTATCTGACATCAAGAGGGCTCTCCTTGCCCGGGGTTAGACCGAAATACACAAGAAAAGATTTGTTATTTATTGCCACTAAAGAATGCAATGGGGTTGCCTCCATATATCAAGAATGCACATAATTGAAGCAGTTTAAAACGATTTGTGAAAGGAATTTTATATGTTTACTGTTATTTTATGCAAAAGCTCTAATGATCTTATTATGTTTAAATTCGAACGTTTTGTTTTTATATATTTAGCGTTGAAATATCTTACCTTTTTTATATGTAAATTTTTTTTTCAATGGGTTCATTTGTTACCGTTGATACCGTCATTTACCTATTTAATTATTTTATATACATTTTACCTTTTGTGGTTACGTGCGAAGTTTTACGATGCATCATTTCATTTCGTTGACACTTTATTCGGTTACGTTTAGTTATCTATTAAAGTGTTTGCACTGATCTTTTTTACATGTTAGTTCGTACATTCAAAATTGTTATTGCATTTACACCCATGCTTTCTATAACAATAATATTTAAGAGGGCCTCGGGGAAGATTAGCCTTGGCCCACCGAGTTACCCCCTCAAAATAAAGTTGAATTAAATCAATAAATAGATATATTCAATAAATAAACACACAGGGATGTGCCCAGGATATCCTGAGTGCCGGGTATACTGATCGACGTCCTGGGGGAAGGGTTTAAGGGGGAGCGGGTGTCCCTCCTCCCCTTGAGAAATTTTTCGATTTTTGAAGGTGCTCAGATGCCAAATGCTGGCACTTGTGTAGCTTTTTAAGCACATACACAAGTACTAGTTTTGCTAACAATTTACTTAAGTTTTAATTTTTTTTAGTGAAATATATTACGTACCTGGTAAAGTTATTAGCTTGTTTCAAAGAGATTTTACAAGGGACCGTAAGTAATGTTTCTCGCATGCGTAACTGATGCATTATTAGTCTGTATGATATTGGCATAGGCTAGGCTCAATTTATGTTGAATATATTGTTAGGAATGTCGAGATTTTAGATGAAAATAGTGCGGGCGGGATTCACGATTTTTAAGACAGTGCTGCATGGGAGGTAATTTTTAGTGCTGGGCGGGGCCGCCCAGTGCCGCCCAGCGTGGGCACATCCCTGAACACATGTTATGGTTCGTAAAATCTCTCATATCGAATACACACTTACCGAAACAACGATCACCGTTTCCCACCAGTCCCTTTGGACATGAGCAATTGAATCCACCATCGGTGTTGGTACAAATAAATCTCGGACTACAAAAGAATGGACTGATGTAGCATTCTTGAATGTCGTTGCATATTCGACCGTTGCCTTGGAAACCGGTATTACACTCACACGTGTATGACCCAAGTGCATTTCGACATGTAGCGTGTAGGTGGCATTCATTTAGTGTTGGAGATAAACATTCATCTAACTCTGAAATAATAACATTTATGTATTAAAGTATATAATACGTCAAACAACGTAAAAGCCTGATATCGAAATAATAAGCAAATTTTGAATCTTTTACTCTTTTCAAATTTAAAAATCATCTTGACATATCCTGTAATTTGGCAAATGTAGATCAAACTATTTATTTTGCTTATATACTGTGATTTTCTCAGAATATTCGACGTCTTCTTCAACCAATAAAATCATGTAATGGAAATTTTACACCGAATTTTTATCTCTCGTTTTGTAAGGCTTTTGAATATCACGCGATACGATTTGCAAAGAAAATCTTCAAAATTTTCCCATAGCAACGGAAAGTAAACGTGAATGTGCACTAGCAGCGTGCTAAGTCGCTCAATGTGTGTTTTAATACAGCGAAATGAAACGATTTTTCAAAGCTAGGTCCAAATCATCACCATTCATTAATTGTTTTTTTTTTTACGTAAAAGGTTACTTTTATCAGGTCGATTGTAATTGGCTTATGTCTATTCTCTCCATTATGAAGATTGCCCCCCCCCCAAAAAAAAATTACTTTGTTTATTGTTTAACTTTTCTTTATTGCATTCTTTACGTTTATATTAAAACATATCTAGTATTTGTAGCATCTCAGGGGCAGGCAAATGACCAAAGTGGTATTACAGATGCAAAACGAAACCTCCCATATTTTACAGCAAGTAAACCGGTTCCTTCACCATTTTCATGTTATCATGCTATCCTGCTATCATGCATTGTTCATGCTATACACATATATTTTAT
>JAIPMN010021168.1:10063-28030 GCA_020650975.1 Apostichopus californicus | reverse complement strand
CCTCACCCAACTCTTGATTGGTTGAGTGCCAACCCGATATGCAGATGAGCACATGCAAATGAGCACTCAACCAATTTGAACCAGTTTGGCTGTCTTCCAGCCCCACAAACCGAATCATTCAAAATAAAACATCTGTACACGCTTCAAATAGCGTGTGATTCATAGCCCGCCACACCACAGAGCAAACCACCAAAACGCGAGCCATGTGTGAAGTCATTATAACAACAAGTAAACAATATGTTAACACAAACTAGAATACGCTTCACATTAATAATCATTATTTTATTGAGTTATCTGTCATTAAACTTTTTGAGCTGAATAAAATTCGCCCGATTTTTTAACGAGTCCGTAGATTCTACAAACTTCATTCAAAATTTGCAAGCCCTGCCCAACAGATCATGTGCCAATCAAATCTCTCTGTTTTGTTAACGACTGTTTGGCCTGTGTGCTAGCCTGTTATTATATCTTACTTTCGGTCTTGTAGCTTGCGAAATCGTGTCATTTCCTTCAAATGCAAGGAATAAACATACTTAGACTTATGCCTTGTCCGGCCTAATAGGTTGAACTAGGCATCCATTTAATTTTTCCATTAGCAAGAAGAACAAGGCACATTACCGTGTCACTTTGTTTTTAAAGTTCTACAGAATCAGGATAGGCTGAGCAAATATAACACTAAGCATTGCCAAAATCATTCACTGGATGCAATGCCAGTTGAAAATATGTCTGTGTTTGGCTGGTTATTTAACAGAGGCTCTAACTTTATTTGTTGATTTTATTACAAAACCAAGGGCGTAGGAACCGGGGAGCTGGGGGGGGGGGCACCAGCCCCCCAGTGAAAAATATGGGGGGCGGAAGTATCATTCCGCCCCCCACTTCGCAAGTCAGAAAACCCCTTTTTCATTTCCAAATGAGAAAAAAATCTCATTTGGAGCACCAAATTGCATCTAAGTCCAGGTGAAAATGCAAAATTATTTACAAAATGGAGTGGGTGTTGAAGTGTGCTATATTGCACCAAATTGCATCTAAGGCCACCTGGAAATGCAAAAATTTGGGATACCCCCTCCCCTTAGACCCCTCTCCCAGGCCGGCCATCAGTCTTCAGCCCCCCCCACTCAAAAGTACCTTCCTACGCCACTGTACAAAACTATTACCTTGCTGCAGGGTTCGGTTTGTTCAGTGAAGAAACTGGAAATACCTATTCTCTTGCCGTTTCTTCCGGAAGAAATTGGAAAAATTACTTTAAGTATCTGGAAACAAGAAATCAAATAGGATCATAAAAATTGAAATAACATTTCTTTTAGTCTATTTTTATCTAGCCCTATAGTTTACAATTGAAAGTTAGTGTCTCTTAAAAGTCCATCTCTGTAAAAAATACAGTCTCTTTTACTCTATACCTATTTTATTTTTTAATACAACACCTCTGAAAAACTCCTTTTATATGCAAGTTCTTGCTTCCCTCCCGTAAGTTGACAGGCAGTTTAAAAAACTTTTGCCAGTTTTGAGTTTTCATCAAAATGTGACAACATACATGTTGTATGAATTACTGAGAGTCCGAACAAATTATAGTTTTTGACATACAAAGTCTGGCAACACATGTCTTTTCCTTTTAGAAACTTTGCACATTATTTTCCAAGAGTGTTAGCAAACCATTAAGAGATACAAATTTAAAAGGTCATATTTATACAAGACTGCTCCCTCCCCCCTTCCTCCCTCCTCCTCCCCCTTTCCTCCCCCAACCCAACTCAGTGCCTCCTTCCCTCATCCCCCTCCACAATAGTTACTGTAAAATCTCTCAAGTGGAATGTAAATGTCTTAAAACATTACATAGGGCCCAAGAACCTACAATTGCACAGAACTGGAACAGCTGTAGTGAATTAATCGAGTTCATACAAAATTAAATGCATTGAAAATCCATGTTTGTTTAGAAGGAAGATTATCTTAATGTATACATATATATATTAATAAGGTTCAACACACCAGGAAAATTACACATCACAACCGTTTTGGTCCTTTCTTGGGACTCATCATACATATAAGTCCTGAAGGAATCGAACCCCAGACCTTGTGTCACAGACAGAAGTCTGTACGGTCACTCGACCACCTTCGCCTTATGAGTCCCAATAGTGTCTTTGTTGGGGACTCATCATCAGTACATGACCTGGGTATCATTCTTGACTCCACCTTAAACATGGAGAAACATGTGTCATCAATCTGTAGTGTAGCAGACCATCACTTGCGCAACATCAATGCCATTTATAGGAAGTCACTTGATACCAGAACTGCTAAAACATTCATGGTTCATGCCTTTGTCACATCTCCTGCAAGATTCTTGTAATGCTGTCTTAGCTGGCCTTCCCAAACGTTTAATAAACAAGCTACAGGTTGTCCAAAATGGTGCAGCTTAATTGATTCTTAACATGAGAAAATCTGAGCATATATATCCTAAGCTCTATATATATATCACCTTCACTGGCTTCCAATTCAACAAAGAATCAACTACAAAATTCTTTTGCTAACATGGAAGACCCTTCCTTCAGGGGCAATCACCTCAATATTTGGGTGACCTCATCTCCCCTTACAAATCAAAGCAAGATGCTTTCAAAGGTATACAGCGCATTTTACAGGGAATAGTTTGTCTGGTATGGCCTCGCAGCAAAATGGGCAAATTGAGCACTGTGTATCAAGTGTAAAGATATGCAGTAGCAGTTATTGTACACAGAAACCATAGTATTTTATAAGAGATAATAAGCCTTTAAAAGTTCTACCATAAATTTGTACACTAAATTACCAGTGATATAAATTTATAGAAACCATCTGAATGCTAAAAAATGCTAACAGTACATCATAAATGTACCTCAGAACTTATATGTTATAGAAGCACTGTGCAACTTTGTATATTACCTACTGTACTATAGCAATATTTTGATAAGTACTATAAAACAACTCCTTATACCTGGAGACATAAATTGTACTGTGTCTCATATAAAACCCCAAACCTCTTTCCATCCCTATTTGCCTTTTTCTGATAATAAATCACACAATTTCAGAATGTGTTTATGTTCTTTACTCAAGTTTTCCTTCAACATTTTTTCCCCCTTCAGATCTCTCAGTAGCGCATACCTGTGATTGTATGACAGAATGCCTAAACAACTGTACGGCAGGATTTTATTTTGACACCGATGCAGCCTCTTGCATCGAATGCCCACCAGGATATTAGTGAGTAGCGTTTTTGTGTCGTTTAAGCAGCGTTTTGAATTTGGTCAGCTATCTCCAAAACCACAGAATATCACTTAAAATATACTTTGATTAGAGTAATACATGAAGTTTAAATTGGCCACCAGTACATGTAAACAGCTGTAATTGTCATCTTATTGAACAGATTCATTTGTTTTTTAACCTTACAAAGTAGTTAATAATTTTTGAATGATATCTAATTGAACTTTTTTTAATGATTACAGCGTTTATTATTATTCTAAGACGAAAAAATGAAGACCTTGATTTCACTATTTATCTCAATAATCTTAGATAACAGCATGTCACATAATTTTAACAAACTTATTTGAACTTCATAATAAAAAATAATTAATCAAGTAATTTAATTCATAAATTATTTTTAATGATACATTCCCTATTGAAATGTCCTAATTTTTATTTGGGGGTAAACTAATGCAGTATAGAAAGATGTGTTTGTAATTGAAAATAACTAAATTCACAGTTTGCTAGGCAGCTAGGTCATATATTCTACTGTATTATAAGCAGTACTCATACACTGCAGTGACTGCACGCATCAGTGTGTTAGTTCTGTCATTCTTTTGACAACCATTATTGTCGGCCATCGTCGTTAATTTTTTCACTCCCTGCATATTTACTATATAGGTCGAATTGTTTGACCAGATTAAAGACCATTTCAAATACCCAGTATTACAACATCATTCCCCTTTTCCATATAGCTCTAAAGAAAGGACAAACCTGATAAGAATGTTTGCATTTGATAAACTGAAGAATCTCATCTCTTGGCAACTTGAGGAAACAGATGTAAACTTTGTCAGTTTATGATCTCAAAGGTTGCCTTTCAAGTGAGGTGGTATTGATTACTGGCTTATAGAGTCAGTTTATCTTGATTCCGTTGTGTTTGTTCAGGTTCCGCATCATGCCTTGTCCTCTTCAGGTAACTGGGGGGATTCTCAAGATCCTACTATATGGTATATATATGGTATACAGTAAAAACAACTTGTCAAATTTTCAAAGTGTCTTTAATGAAGTTATTGTGAAGTCAGGGACTGTGTGGTTACAATTGAAAAAACAAACAAAAAAGCATTGCTTAATGATAATGAAATGCATGGAAGAAAGACAGTCTGTGCAATATGTGCATTGTGACCACTTTACATGTAACATGCATATGCAGAGGGTTTCACATAAATTTGGATGCTGTATGAATGAGAAATATATAACATATGTTTGTAAATCTGAAATATAGCACACACAAACACTAAATTCATCCCTGATACTGATAGTACCACAATTTACTATCAGGGAACTAATTTAATGATAAATTACTATCATGTTGTACCCATGTATTGGTGACGTACCATTAGACTGAAACATCTGGACACTTGGAGAGATAATCTTGACATTGAGAGAGATAATCTGGACATTTAGAGAGATAGTCTGGACATTGAGAGAGATAATCTGGACATTTAGAGAGACAATCTGGACACTTAGAGAGATACTCTGGACATTTAGAGAGAAAATCAGGACACTTGGAAAGACAATCTGGACACTTGGAGAGACATTCTGGACACTTGGAGAGGTAGTCTGGACATTGAGAGAGATAATCTGAACATTTAGAGAGATACTCTGGACATTTAGAGAGATACTCTGGACATTTAGAGAGACAATCTGGACACTTGGAGATATAATCTGGACACTTGGAGAGACAGTCTGAACACTTGGAGAGACAATCTGGACACTTGGAGAGACAATCTGGACACTTAGGAAGATAGTCTGGACACTTGGAGACAAGATATCCACTAAATATGTTTTAAAAGAAGAAAAACAAAAAGAGGACAAAATATCTATATCATCCAGTTCCTGTACTATCTAGTTTAGGAACTTCTGGTCGAGATATTTCACTTGTATGCAAAATTTTTGATTTAAATATGAGAAATTCTTCAAGTTCAAAACAGCTTTTTTAACATTCATTTTAGGAGATCATTGATAAATTTTGATTATTTTGACTAGTCAAAATTGAATTCAAATTCAGATGTATTTAAAAAAAAAAAAAAACTGTCCACAAGTGTAACAACTTTTTTGAGAATACAATTACAAAGTGCAGTGAATAAAGGTTCATAAACTGTACAGAAAACATTGCTTGTTTTATGATTAGTTTCTCTGTTGTTTGTGAGAAATAATTGTGTAAAGGGTTGTTAAAGTTTTATGTTAGATTAGCTGTGGAATGTGGAACACAAAGATCAGCAGTTACTTAAAAGAAAGTTGAGCTTAATGTGTAATGTATATATGTGAAGTTACATTTTCTTCAAATTTGGATAAAGAAATTTAATGCAAATGTATTCTGTTGTGTAATTTTGTTTTAGAAGTTGTCAGTTTGAGTATAAATTTAATGAAAAAATGAAAATAGAATTGTCAAATGCTAATATCATCAACGAATTAATTTTTGAATTTTGTTTCCAGCTGTTTGGGTGGCTCGACTGCTCCTTCTGCTTGTGGCGATGGCGAGTATAATCCCCAGAATGGCTCATCCTCTCTGGCAGATTGTCAGGTATGGTAAATGGTCACTGACATTTTGATACAATATTTACAGAGAAAGTGCAGTTGGGCAAAAATTCAAAACTCTCTGACATAAAAACAAACATTAAATCATTTACATAGAAAAGTGTGGGGGGGGGGGGAGGAGGGGTTTGAATCTGGTTTTTCTCCAGTTATAGTCTTTGTGAATAGCTTGCCTATATATGAATTGAAGATATCCAGAGCATTAAGGATATTGAATGTAATGAAAGTCAACAAATGACAGCAATACAATTGGCAATTAGTGAATAGCTGACTGATCCTGATTGCTGATTCCCATTGTTTCCTCAAAATTATAGTTAAAACTAATTAACATTCATCCTCTATGGATCCTTAGATTTATGCAAAAGCTTACTGTATGAATATATACGTAAAAAGTTCATGTGACATAAAGCAATACCAAAATGGAGACATTGGTTCCTATCACAAAACTCGACCTTGGATTAATCATTTGGATTTCAAGATTTTCGACGTGATGTGATCATGTAACTCATTGTAGCAAAAAGTGCTAGAAGCGATCACAATTGACAAAAATATTTGTAAGTTCATTCAATCGCAGCCATCTTGAGATCCCCGATTTAACTTTTCCCATAAAGTTTTGAATGTTTGAAAAAGCTTAAATGTTATTGGATTTTGTTTTTCCAAGTGATTTGCTTCACTAACATCATACTGCAAGATGAAGCTCTTATTGTAGTGTTTCATTGAGCAGATTTATTCAAAAGTTAAAATTTCTGTTTGATCTCTGTATAATGGATATATTGTCTTTTCTTACCCTACAGTCATGTCCAGGGGTTGGTTACTTCAGTCTTTCAGGGGCGGCTACCTGCACCCTCTGTCCCTCTGGGTCCTCCTGTAACAGTACCACTGGTGAAATTACATCATGTGCCCTTCCTCAGTACTCCCTGGATGGAGAGATGGAATGCTCAGACTGCCCGAGTGGATTCTACTGTGCTAGTGTCTACCAACAGCCATTGGTAACGATTACTTTTATTTTAAACTCCTAACTTTTAATCATGAGAACAATTAAAAGCCAATTTTTTTCCCTTAATCTTGCCACAAGTTTGTCTGTCTCTAGTTTTTCATTCCCCTACAGTACTGAAAGCTGCAGCTCTGTTTTCAAATGTGCTAAAATATTTAAAAGCAGAATGACATTTATTTACTTTCATGCCTCATCTACCTGTCTCCTCACCATGTATGCACTCTGATTTAATGTACCTAGCCTACATGAAATTAGTAACGTTTAAGCTTGTAATTATCCCCTGTTGACCCATTTTCATGTCATTCCCCCAATTCCTCTTCCTTTGGAATTTTCCATTCACAAGTTCTACATTTGTAAGAAAAAAGATGAAAATGAAAATAAATTGCCAGCTACTGCAACTCCTTTATGAACACATAAAATCTTGTTGTGCTTGGTTGAGGATCAAATATATGTGTCCATGTTGTAGCATTAAAGCCTGTTAACATTTTAGCTATATGTAGATTAATGCTGTAAACACACTGAGAGGTTTTGTGGTTGCCAGGGTAACACTTTTAAGCTACTGCAACTCCTTTATGATCACATAAAATCTTCTTATGCTTGGTTGAGGATCACATATATACTGTATGTGTCCATGTTGCAGCATTAAAGCATATTAACATTAGCTATAGATAAATGCTGCAATAACACTGAGAGATTGTGTCTAATAGACCCCACACACACCAACTGTGCATAAGTTTGAGTTTTGTGTGTTCCGTCGTGTCATGTAATCTTTCGCTGAACTCAAATGGAATGCTATACCAGATCAATTATTCCATCATGTTTGATCGAGAGATGAATTCAAATCATATTCACTGGAACAGTTTTGGGTTTGATGTAGTTACAAGCTCGTAATCAATTCCATAGTAAGATGAGCAGAGACTTTAATGTAGAGCCTGGTCCCTTGTTGATTAGTCGACAACGTCCTCTAAATTTACGAGCTCTTCAAAAAACGAGGTAACAGGTAGAGAGAAAATGTTTTGCTTTTACAGAGCTGTCCAGGAGGAACAGAGGTGGATCTCTCCCAGACAGGATGTAGGACTTGTCTAGCTGGGACATATGCTCCCAATGGAACAGTCTCATGCTTGGACTGTCCAAAAGGTAAGGGAGTTATCCAATTTAGATGTGTAAATGATTTACATCTATAGTAGATAATGAAGTAAAGTATCAGGGCCAGATCCAGGATATAAAATGAAGGCGGTGTAGCCTAGAGGTGGTTGAAGCTACAGTAACACCCATGTCAGAGGGACTGGGGCCCTTCTCCCTTCCCCCTCATCCCTCCCCCTCCCCTCCCCTCCCCATTCTGAGGCATGGTTAGGCTATTTAATCAGGTCTATAATGTTAGTCTTCAAAGCAAGGTTGTGCTAATGTAATCTTTTGTGGTGAAAGAGAGAGGGGTGGGGGGGGGGAGGGGGGGGGGTTTACACTGCTATGCCATCCTGGATCTGTACCTGAATAAATAAATAGAAAAAATGGTTTTTGATTGAGTTGTGGAAATTTTATGCAAATAGTGGCATTGTTGGTAGTTAGATCTTGAAGGAGGGTCATTGTCATCATTGAATAAGTCTTAAAGGAACATTTCAGACAATTATTCTACTTTCAAAATGAATATCTTGAAAGCTTGTATTATAAGTATACAAAATAAAGCTCTCACTCAGAGTTTTGACCTTTTATATATCAACACAAAACTTCTTCCTGAACTCACTCTTCAAAGGGACCGGGAAAGGCCTTACCTTAATTTCTATCTTTCTGAAGAGTTTAAAGAAAAGTTATTCTCAAATGATACTTGACCAGATACTTTCAGTTATTTACTGGCTAAATTCTCATCATATGATATAGATTATTCTGTAAAACTTCCACCATTGTTGCACCTAACGCTATGTTTATTTGGCATTCAGATAAACGTCCATCTGGTCTAACGAGTCTTCTTCAATTTTCACAGGTTACGAATGCCCAACGGATGGATTAAGCGAGCCAGTTAGGTGCCCAGCTGGAGAATATCAAAACGACACCGCCCAGACATCATGTGTCACCTGTCCCAAGGGCTATGAGTGCTCAGACCCAGCAGCAGATCCTAATGCCTGCTTGGCTGGTTACTATAGTAACGATGGTGCCACTTCCTGCTCAGATTGTGCAACAGGTTAGAGCGTTTTGTAGACTTGCTACAAGTCATTTTATCCTATATGTGATAAATGAGTTGTCCAATAACCCAACGTTTTTGGATATAGGGGCCGTTAAGTAACTGATCACTCAATTAAAATATTTTAATTTTATTTGCTTATGATGAATACTACTCCTTGTTCATGAAAGAAATGAATAAGAGAATAAAATCTAGTGTTTTGATTGCATCTGTGGAATCAACTAAAAGTTTTGTGATGTATTTCTTTGCCGATCATTTAGTCGATCACTTTGTGGTTTTGTTAAGAATAATATAGAGAAAGAAATAGGAATGTCAAGTTTTCTAAAATATTTTTAATGAAATGAATAGTTTGAGAAAGAAACTGTAATGATGCAATATAACTTGTACTATAATCCTATAAGAATTGTCATTCATTTCAATTGAAAGTCTGAAACTTTGAAATTTTCCATTTTGTGAGAACTGTGCTTTAACGCAGTCATGTCTCTTTGACTCAGGAGTTTGTAGACAGTATAGCATCTGACTAAGCCATATCAGATAATATTATTCCTTGGCCTACATGCATGACTATTGCATGCTAAGTGCATGACTATTTGTATGTAAAGTCATGTCTCTTTGACTCAGGGGTTTGTAGACAG
Source organism: Apostichopus californicus (assembly GCA_020650975.1). Taxonomy (NCBI): domain Eukaryota; kingdom Metazoa; phylum Echinodermata; class Holothuroidea; order Aspidochirotida; family Stichopodidae; genus Apostichopus; species Apostichopus californicus. The sequence goes on along the minus strand of JAIPMN010021168.1, from coordinate 18,435 downwards.
TATAGCATCTGACTAAGCCATATCAGGTAATATTATCCCTTGGCCTACATGCATGACTATTGCATGCTAATTGCATGAATATTTGCATGTAAAGTCATGTCTCTTTGACTCAGGGATTTGTAGACAATATTGCATCTGACTAAGCCATATCAGATAATATTATCCCTTGGCCTACACGCATGACTACTGCATGCTAAGTGCATGACTATTTGTATGTAAAGTCATTTCTCTTTGACTCAGGGGTTTGTAGACAATATAGCATCTGACTAAGCCATATCAGATAATATTATCCCTTGGCCTACACGCATGACTATTGCATGCTAAGTGCATGAATATTTGCATGTAAAGTCATGTCTCTTTGACTCAGGGATTTGTAGACAATATTGCATCTGACTAAGCCATATCAGGTAATATTATCCCTTAGCCAACATGCATGACTACTGCATGCTAAGTGCATGACTATTTGTATGTAAAGTCATGTCTCTTTGACTCAGGGGTTTGTAGACAGTATAGCATCTGACTAAGCCTTATCAGATCATATTATCCCTTGGCCTACATGCATGACTATTGCATGCATAGTGCATGACTATTTGTATGTAAAGACATATCTCTTTGACTCAGGGGTTTGTAGACAGTATAACATCTGACTAAGCCATATTAGATAATATTATTCCTTGGCCTACATGCATGACTATTGCATGCTAAGTGCATGACTATTTGTATGTTAATTGTGTAATTGCATGTAAGAGCATGTTATTCTAACCATATTGAATCAATATGACATGGACTCGTTGCCAGTTGCTTTGTGATCCTTAAAAAAAAAAAATGTAATCTCAATTTGTGTTGCTACCCTTTGCATGGATTATTAGATTAGGAAAGTAAGTATAGTTAAAGGAGAAACATAAGTAATGTGTATTAAGTATTTGAAGCATGTATAGAATTTGGAATTTTTAACTTTGGAAAAATTCGGCAAAATCGAAAGAGGTACAAATTTAAAGTTACGGTATGTATCAAATCATGTAGTGGTATTAACCACAGCGACTAAGAAAAGTTGAAAAAATTAATCTCTTGGGTTTTGTCAAGAGTACTGAGATTAAGACAATTGGGAAGATGTTACAAAAGTCTTTTTTAAGTAAAAGCAGAATCCATCATTTTTGTCTATTAAATTTCCTTGTACATCTCACTAACACTTAACAGCCTGATCAATTGATTTATGAATGCAGTGGTTTTTGCATGCGATGATCTTATCGTGATTGCATGATGTTTGCATGTTCTCATATTAACCTTCTACTGCATGACACTTGCATGACTTTGGCATGTCTTCTTTTTAACTGCATGATATCAGTTGATAATGTGATACCATTATCCAATCTTGGCTTGGTCAGGTAAGCTAGTAGTCTTTTCACGTCTTTGTGTTTACTTTGCATTAATTACCACTATTTCTTCTTTTTGCAAAAGTAATGACCGCCCTTAGTCAAAGCCAAAAAATTGAAAGGAAAGAAGAAAAACAAAATGTTTGGATGTTCACAAAATTTGACAGAGGAAATGTACCATCGAGTACATTATCATTGCTCAATTCCTTTGGCTGTATTACAAGTTTTTTCATTTGTCTGTAAAAGTCAAAGGCATACTCCGATCTGGCACAGTATGATAAAGGTTTAGATTTGTATTTGAAATAAAGCTGAAGTCATTTAATGTTTTCAAGCATGTGTAATGATAACAAGCATTTTAATGAGATTCACATCTTGTCTGTCCTCCTTTGTACCGATACATATTAAAATATTTCAAATTAATATACTGTAGATGTACATTTAAACCCTCATAAACTTGCTAGATATGTGAGAACATGCCTTTGGCATAAAACAAATGAAGTTAAGAATCTATTTTGAGAAAAAAAGAAGAAAATTATTCTCTCCATCTTCATTTTGTCTTCTGCTTATCGTTTACCTGAAACAATCTACAGGATTTTATTCTTCTTCGAGTGGATTGGATTCATGCACAGAGTGTCTGGCTGGGTACTACTGCACCGGAACCACACAATCTCCCTGCGCGGCCGGATATTTCTCATTCAGTGGGGCGGAAAGTTGCCTCCCCTGCTTGGGAGGATATGAATGCCTAGGTGCGAGCACACCTGCAGAATGTTCGGAAGGCAACTACGCAAACAACGGAAGCTCTGCCTGCGAGTTGTGTGACGAAGGCTACTACTGTCCCTTTAATGGCACTGTCTATCCCATACAGTGTGCAGATGGTTTTTACGCTAGTGGAACCGGTAACACCGAGTGCACTGAGTGCGATGCTGGCAACTTTTGCACGTCTACGACACGAACAGCTTGTAATCCCAGATTTTACAGCAATGGAGGAGCCACCTCTTGCTCGGAGTGTCTGGGTGGCTACGAGTGTCCTGGTGGTGGCAGTCTAGAAGTAGAGTGTTTGGAAAGCTACTACGCAAACAATGGAAGCTCTGCCTGCGAGTTGTGTGACGAAGGCTTTTACTGTCCCTTTAATGGTACTGTCTATCCCATACAGTGTGCAGATGGTTTTTACGCCAGTGGAACCGGTAACACCGAGTGCACTGAGTGCGATGCTGGCTACTTTTGCACGTCTACGACACAAACAGATTGTAGTCCCGGATTTTACAGCAACGCAGGAGCCACCTCTTGCTCGGAGTGTCCCGGAGGTTACGAGTGTCCTGGTGGTGGCAGCTCCTCTTATTTGGAGTGTACAATGGGAAGTTATGCTCTCAATGGATCGTCATCATGCACAGACTGTGATATCGGTCATTACTGCCCAGTGGATGGTACCACATCTCCCATTATTTGTCCCGACGGCTCTTTCGCTAATACTACGGGGTTCACACTCTGCACGCAGTGTTCTGTTGGGTTCTACTGTACCCCGACTATGGAGACTGAGTGTGACGCTGGTCATCACAGCCTAGGTGGAGCTACCAGCTGTTATTTATGTCCCGGTGGGATTGCTTGTCCAGGAGGAGGATCTACCCCAGAGGAGTGTCTGGAGGGTCACTACGCTACTAACGGGAGCTCAGAGTGCCAGCCGTGTGACTCTGGCCATTACTGTCCATTCAATGGTACTACAGCACAGATTCCTTGTCCAGATGGACATTACTCTAACACCACTGGAGCCTCAGCTTGTACCATTTGTCCAGAGGGGAGCTATTGTACCCCAACTTCAATGACGGCTTGCAGCGGAGGGTATTATAGCTACCAAGGCGCCGAGGTCTGCGAGCCTTGCCCAGGAGGTTACGAGTGCCAGGGAGGATCCTTACCAACTCTCTGCAGTGATGGGTACTATGCACGTAATGGGTCCGACACCTGCACTCCGTGTGAACCTGGTTTTGAGTGTCCCCTGGCTGGGTTGTCATACCCAGAACGATGCCCATCAGGTACCTACTCTGCTCTGTCAGGGGCCAGTTCTTGCACACACTGTACCAGTGGAAACTATTGTAATGCAACCGCAGAGATACAGTGCGATGAAGGGTTTTACAGCTTTGGAGACGCTGCTTCCTGTTTGCTCTGTCCGGGAGGGTTCGCCTGCACAGGTGGATCACTACCGATGGAGTGTCCCGATGGCTCCTATGCTAACAATGGAAGTAATGTCTGTAATCCCTGTGATGTTGGATTCTACTGCCCTTCGAATGGTACCAGCGAACCAATCCAGTGCCCTGACGGTTACTATGCCAACGCTACTGGATCTTCTGAGTGTACTCCATGCTCGGAGGGATTCTACTGCTCTCCCTCTACTATGACGGGCTGTGACCCGGGATATTACAGTCTAGATGCCCAGTCATCATGCCAGATATGCCCAGGAGGATACGAATGCCCAGGAGGGGCAGGGGCATCAATTTGCTCCAGAGGATATTATGCCCTTAATGGCAGTGCAGCTTGTACAGAATGCCAGGAAGGATTTTATTGTCCATTTGATGGAACTCCTGAAAGAATTATCTGCCCAACAGGTGAATAAAAAGAAAAGAATCAGCACAGCTTCTCACCACCTGCAAAGGTTTCATTAAATACCCAGCATGCACTGCCTATGACACTATCAGAACATATTGTATATGCTCAGCATGCACTGCCTATTACACTATCAGAACGTATTGTATATACTCAGCATGCACTGCCTATTACACTATCAGAACATGTTGTATATACCCAGCATGCACTGCCTATGACACTATCAGAACATATTGTATATGCTCAGCATGCACTGCCTATTACACTATCAGAACATGTTGTATATACCCAGCATGCACTGCCTATTACACTATCACAACATGTCTATATACCCAGCATGCACTGCCTATGACACTATCAGAACATATTGTATATGCTCAGCATGCACTGCCTATTACACTATCAGAACATGTTGTATATACCCAGCATGCACTGCCTATTACACTATCACAACATGTCTATATACCCAGCATGCACTGCCTATATGTGTATGTACTCAGCATGCAAGTTTTTCAAACACCATCATTCCATCTTTAGCATGCACAGCCATGATTAGCCACAACTTAAATGTCATTTACCCCCACCTCAGAATGCTTAGAATGTCTAAAATGGGTATAAGTTTCCATAGGCAATGCACTTTTCTACAGCTTCTGTAAACTCTACCAGTTGTCCCTACTCACTAGGGAGGGTTAAATTAGAAAGTTATATCATGGACCGTCGAAGAACCTCCTTGGTTTAAATGTCTGATTCATCGAGGAAAAATACATTTCGTTTGTCAGTGACAAGAAAGGTATAAAAGTGACAATAGTTGACCTTGACCATATATAATGTTTTTTTTTTATAACTATTTTGTGTGTCAAAGAGGATTGTCTCAAATCTATGAACTGATTCATTTTTTTGTCATCTCCATGTTTCATCTCACCTTCTTAAGTATAAACTTAAGTGTAAACTGAGGCATAACAGCATCATTTGAAGAGAGGTGGCCAAAACTTATTTATGACAAGCTAGATTTGACAAATGTTGCATCATCTGGTACATTTGCAATGTATTTAAGAGGTAATATTTGGTACTTAACACTAACCGCAGTGTGTGAATGTTAACTAGAGATTACATACAACATACAATAGGAGTGAGGCCTCTTTGGTTACATTTACCATCCTATTCGATGTTGTCAGCTTTTGCACCTATTTTCGTTTCATATCCGTCAGTTCATTGTTTCCTACTGTAGAAACTAACAGCTTGGGACTTTTCCAATTTTTGTGTACTAACTCATAACTTGAAATGTGGTATGGGGGCTTGGAGGAAAACAAAATGGGGCCGGGAGGGGGGGGGGGGAGGGGGGAGTGGGGAAAGGAGATTCATTTTCGTCTTGCTATCCTTTTCACGATCTTTGCAACACTCACATCTGCCTTTGCATCATCCATATAATGATATAAGTGTATGCTTCATCCATATTATGATATATGTGTATGCTTCTATAATGAATGATTCATTAATGTGAACTTTGATTTTGAAAAAAACAAAATCATTTTGTAATTAGTTTGAAGTATTGTTTTCAGATGTAGATTAATATTTAATAGTCGTTTTAAAGGAAAGATACAATGATGGTATTGATTGGTTCATGGGTCATACTGTGGGTGTCTATTTTAATTACTCAAGTAATTCTGAGTTGGAAAAATAGACTGGTTAATATTTTAGTTTTTGACAGTATTGGTGTCATCTGGTTCTCCATAAACACAGAAAGCTTTCTGTTCTGTTCAACATGTTCATTTAATGCATTGAAAGGTATCCTAATTGATACCTAAAATATGTGGCAAAATAATTAGCAAATGACATAATATCCATGAGCACCCTTTACTCCTGTTGTTTCTTCCTGTAGATACTAAAAAGTTTGTATCGGAGGTTGAAGGAAATTTTCATAGCCAGGCGATGTTAAGAAAAAAAAGTTTCGAGATTTTTTATTTTACGTATACCATAGGTTACCTACATTGACTTTGCATTATTGTGTGATCTCTTTAGGTTACTATGCCAATGACACAGGGTCGGACTCATGCACAGAGTGTCCTGAGGGTTATAAGTGCATCAGTCCTAGCCTGGCACCCATCGTGTGTCCTCGTGGTTCGTACAGTGAAGCAGGGTGGACGGAGTGCAGAGTATGCTATGATGGGGAATATGCTAATGCTACAGGTTGGTTTTTCAGGATTTCTTCAGGAATTGTCATCATATCTATTTCAGACTTGTTGCATTAAGACTGTCAGGGTGAAGCACCAATTAACTTGCATTAAATTGAGCACTAATGAGTATTAATGGATTGTTAGAAACAAGTGATGGTGGCCTGGAGATGATGTGATTTACGGCAGGGACAAACAGGTTTTAGATGTAGCACCCCCCCCCCTCTTGGTAACCTGGGCTGACTTTGGGTTATGGACCAGAGGGAGACATAAGTCAGTGTGTTTCATTCTGTGCTTATTTTCTTTTCAAGATGTGGTAATTTATCACCTATCTTGAAACAATTTCTGTTTCTTTCTTAATATTTTCAGGTTCTTCATCATGTGAACCATGTCCAAGTGGTTACTCATGTAACAGTACCATGGCTTCACCACAGATCTGTCTTACTGGCACATACAGGTACAACACAATTGAATAACTGGTATAGTTGTTTATTTTGACAGCTATAGTAGTTATTGATTTAATCTATTATTAAATATGCATGCTTGGAAAGAAACTTACAATCTGATAAGTTTTTGCCTTTCTGATAAATTATATTATATGTATTGTTGATGGACAAGGTTGTGCTATGGTTTACACTACTGTAGTTCCTTTTGCAGAAATTGTACGAGTGAACACAAGTTTAGCACTCGTATTGCTATAGACGATTGAAAAAAGAAATTAAAAATTTTCTACTAATTTGCACTTTTGGGTGTTACATGTAGAAATATTTTGGTAAATAAATTAAAAGATGTTAGGAAAGAAAAGACAAAAATAGTGCTACTTCTCTGAGTCTTGGTTTTCAAAGCAATTTACAGTGAACTTATAGTACAATACTGTACTGTACTGCACTGTAATGTACTGTTTTTTCCTGTACTGTGCAGTACAATACAGTACTGTACTGTATTTCCCTGTACTGTACCGCACTTTAATGTACTGTATTTTACTGTACTGTACTGTTCTGTAATGTGCAGTACAATACAGTACTGTAATGTATTGTATTTCCCTGTACTGTACTGCACTGTAATGTACTGTATTTTACTGTACTGTACTGTTCTGTAATGTGCAGTACAATACAGTACTGTAATGTATTGTATTTCCCTGTACTGTACTGTACTGCACTGTAATGTACTGTATTTTACTGTACTAAACTGTTCTGCACTGTAGTGTACTGTGTGGTGCAATACAGTACTGTAATGTACTGTATTTTACTTGACTGAACTGTTCTGTACTGTTCTGTACTGTACTGTGCAGTACTGTAATGTATTGTATTTCCCTGTACTGTACTGCACTGTAATGTACTGTATTTTACTGTACTAAACTGTTCTGAACTGTACTGTTCTGTACTGTGCAGTGCAATACAGTACTGTAATGTACTGTATTTTACTGTACTGAACTGTTCCGTACTGTACAATACAATACAATACAGTACTATTTCCTGTCCTGTACTGTACTGTATTGTATTGTTCTTTACTGTGCTGTATTGTACAGAACTGTTCTGTACCGTATTCTAATGAAGACATATTGGGTTAACCAAAGTTACTTCATACTTAAGTTAAACAGCATACAAGATTGGTACATATATTTGATAGTGAATTCCAGGTGCATTCCAAGTTTCACACTTAACATTAAACATATGATAAGATGTATACTACAAATGTTACATTTTACACATATATCAATGATAAAATTAGAATGCTGTTAACATATAATGTATCACACTCCTCTCCCTGTATTACACCCTTTTCTTCATCATAACAGTACGGCTGCTTCTAAGTATTGCAATGACTGCCCAACTGGTACCTATACTGATGTTGCAGGGTCTGATTCGTGCACTTATTGCCCCCCTGGTAGTTCATGCTTGGATAGTTCATCATGTAAGTTTATTTATAATCTTGCTCTGGTACTATCATTTTATAATCAATACCAGTTGTCAAATTTTGCTTACTTTTCTATTTTCCATTATTGCATGCAGTCGTTAAAGCAACTATCCAGAAACTGAACTATTTATAATAATTTCAACTCTCAAAGTGAGAGCATTGTGGTCCAATGGTAAGATGTGGTCAAATGGTGAACGCAATGGACTTGCTACTTATGGATTGCAGGTTCTAGTCATGGTCAGATCATTCCATTGTGTCCTTAGGCAAGACATTTAATCTCCATTACCTGTTTTCACTTGGGGGAGGGGGGGGGGGG
>JAIPMN010021168.1:0-10053 GCA_020650975.1 Apostichopus californicus | reverse complement strand
CTTAGGCAAGGCATTAAATCTCCATTACCTGTTTTCACTTGGGGGGGGGTTGGGGGGGGTGGCGGGATCTGCGAGGAAACTTGTGTGTATAGTTGTGTGTGCTGGATTGCTGCTGCACCCCATTGGATATTCTCCAGGGGGTGCACTGTTGTGCCCCAGGAGCAACTGTTTGAATTGAACACACAATTGGGTTTGTGGGTGCAACAAGTCACCAATAACCTGGGATTAACCGTTGTAAAATCATGTGGGAAGGCCTTGTCCTTGATACTAGGCTGTAAACATTAAACTATAACTTCTTGATGCACCTTTGTCTTCTTGTGTGTGTATGCACTTCATTAAGGAACTGTTTAAATTTAAGGAACACTCTAGCTTGTAAAGGTTTGTTGTAAAAGTGCTTCTTAGCTGCAAATTGATCCAAGAAAGAAAAGTTACCCAAATTTGTTGTTCTTGCACGGATGAAACAGGAAAACGGTTAATGTTTCCCCCCTTTTCTTTTTTTTGTCAGCTCCTATTACATGTCCTGACGGTTTCTATTCTCTGGGGAATACTACAGAGTGTTTCCTATGTCCAGGAGGCTACGAATGTTCAGATAGAGGAACGAGCCCCGTCCTCTGCTCGGCGGGAACTTATTCCGTAAACGGTAGCATTGCCTGTTCCGAATGTGACCCAGGATTCTACTGTCCAGTGGATGGTCTCACAGAACAGATAAGGTGAGAGACTGCTGATCAAAGATTAAGGCCGACAGCGCAAAACCCAACTGAATGAAATCCAACTCGACTTGTCTGTTGTGGCTGAGCTTTCTATAGCAGTAAAGACCCATGGTCATAGAAATGCCCCCCTGCCACCCCCCCCCCCACACACACACATACTGCCTGCACACTAGAACATGCAGTGAACTAACGTTTTCTGTCAATGACGGGTGCTTGTTTAGGTCGCATGCAAAATTTCTTCCCTGTGATTGGTTACATTTGTCGTAGCTAGGCAGTCGTAGTCATGAACTGCCTCACACTGGCGACTGCCAGTTTAGAAACCACTGTTTTGGGAGCCTCGACTTATATGCCAATGTGATGCACACTGCCTGCCTTTCGACAATTTGACCACTTTACCGTGGCAAAGTTGAGTTAAATGGCGATCATTTGAGCAGTGTGTGGCTGGCTTAACACATAGTGTAAGGGACACCTCATAAAAATATATTTGATTGATATTGAAACAACACACACTTGACTGGCAGAAGCACGCAGAAGATTACTGCATTTTGCCAAAAGAAAACACAATGTACTACTATAAATAGCAGTTACTACACAATAGTCTAGAAAGCTGGATTATCCAGAGTTTCTCTGATCTTAGAAAGCTGGATTATCCAGTTTCTCTGATCTTAGAAAGCTGGATTATCCAGAGTTTCTCTGATCTTAGAAAGCTGGATTATCCAGAGTTTCTCTGATCCTAGTCTTACTGTATAACAATAAGTAACCATTACAGGTGTCTGGTATGATTGTGTCAAGTAGAAACTTGTACGTTTTGAGTATCATTTCAGAAAGAAAAAGAAAAACCCTGTTTGGCTCGATAGCAAAAAACTAATGACAGTAGAGTGACAAGTGTTCTGTATTAATCAATTTCCCAAACACTGCTTCCTCTTGTTTTTTCTTGACCTAGTTGCGAGGAAGGCAAATATGCAAACGAGAGCAGCTCTCTGGACTGTGATCGCTGCCCTGGCGGTTATGAGTGCATCGACCGGTACTCCACTCCAATCCAGTGTACCAGTGGTTACTATTCCTTACCTGGCAATGTCAGCTGTACACTCTGCTGGGAAGGTTACGAGTAAGTTATCTTTGTCTATCTAATAGTATGTATGTATTTTAGATCCTCCTGTAAGCAGGAACTCACGAAGAAGCCTCATTGGCTTATCAAGGCTGCAAGCTGACCGAAGTCAGTCTCTTACATTCATATTTAACGTCCATGATTATGAATTGTCAACGACTCTGTAACTGGACGACAAACATTAATCTTGGAGTGACTCGAATCAGGGACCTTATGATTGGAAGGCACTGGCATTAACCACTGAGCTAACACTCCCTTTCTAACATTCCAAACGTAGTTTTGTATGAATATCCTAACATGCTCGAATGAAATACACGGTGTATCATATCATATTCATACATACTAATTCCTTTGATTCTTCACAGGTGTCCTACCACTGACTCAGAGCCAACTATCTGTAATGGTGGAGAGTATGCTGCCCCAGGGAGAACCTCCTGTGATCCTTGCCCAGAGGGGTCCTACTGCCCCTATCCTCCCCCTGCTGCACCTACCACGTGCCCGACAGGCTGGTATGCCAATACCACAGGCAACACAAACTGTACCATTTGCACGTTGGGTAAGTTCAAGCCAGCAAAACTTTGCCTGCCTTGATTTGATTTGATGATTAAAAAGCATTAGGTAATATCAAATGTAGGAGCTGTATTATGTGATATCAAGTCAAATTAAAACAGACCTCAGAGATTGGTTGTCAGACAAATTTGACCACTTAAATTATTCCTTGAATTTTGTTTATTTTAAGATTCATAACAAAGTCAAAACTGTTTAGCATCTCATAAATACCTGCTTAAGCTCGTTCATCCATGTACTATTTGTTTTTCTGTGTGGCAGGTCACCAGTGTGCTGATCCTACCTCCAGTCCTACACCATGTCCTGCAGGGTATTATACTGACACATCTGGAGCAGACACTTGTCAAGCTGTAAGTTGATCAATTCATGTCATAATATTTTATTTTATACACAGCCCAGAATTTCATAATTTTAGCTATTTGCTAATAAATGCCAATTCCTTAAAGGCATTGAAGATTCGCCCCAAACCGCGAGCGGCCATCTGAAAAAGTTAACTTTCCGTTGCTTGCAAGTGAAGTTTTCTTCTTGTCGCTACAAAATGCAGACAGTAATGAAACGGGATACCTTGTTCTCTTTTATCTAGACCTGAGAGTTTTGCGAGCACATGCGAGTTTTGACAGAATCTCACATTGTCTTTTACTGGCAAAATCTGCTCATTGGCTCACAAATCCTTTGATGGAGAATATGAAGTAAATCACATTTGAAACCTTGCAGAAATTGCTTCAAATTAAAAATGGTATTGTTTAGAATATGTGCATATTCAATTTTTGTGGAATACAAGCAATACCTTAAAATACCCACAGAATCTTGACTTTTTCCGAAACAAGATATCAAGACCTAGCCGACCTCTCCAAAAATCTTTGTATATGGGATCTTCCTAGGCCAGGATTACTGTTTATATATAAAAAAAATAAGTTGAAATAGGATTAAAGTTGCATTTGAAGAAACCAATTATGTCAAGTTATTTACCATTATTTTCTTGTGCCAATGAAAACAGTATCAAATTGCATTAGTAAACACCTTAACAATGTAACAGTGTTGTGTTAGGATAATAACTCAACAGACCATTCTTTCTTTGTGACAACATGTCCATGTGAATATGTGTTGTTTTTTTTCCTTTCATTTGTCCAGTGTGTGGATGGGTTTTATAACACTGTCAATGGGTCCACTGGTTGTACAGATTGTCCAGAGTTCTACCGCTGTCCGTACAAGTATTCCAGTCCTATTGCCTGTGCTGCTGGCTATGTAAGTTGAGGCTCCTTGCCTTGATTGTGTATTAGTTGTATTAGCTGCATTTATCGTAGTTAGGGAAGCGGGTTCAGAGGGCACTCATTTGTAGACCGTGTAGATGGGGAAGTACAGTAGAAGAGATTAGACAGGCAAGTATTGCTGTTAGCCCAAAAAATACCAAACCAGTACAGTTTGAGATGACTATTGATGACTTGTAAACTAAAAAAACAGTATTTTGACAGATTGAACCGGTGGTCGAGGTTTGCTGTAGATTTTGTTCATTTTGTTCATTTTGATGAAAAGAAGTATAATTTATTGGCAAGATATGAAGTTTTCTTACATGTTACTGGCTAAGTCATCTGTTAAGGTGCCTGACTAGATCAGTTTAGTTAAAACTGTTGATGATGGGGTGTACAGAAATATTTATGATAGAAACTATTAAAAAGAAGTATTTTTTCTCGGCATATGTATAAAATATATTGATCTCCCATGCAGGAGTGATAATGGGAAAAGCCTTTTCAAAAAACAACAATTCTGCAAGGTTTTGTAAGTGCAGGGCCTGATCTTGTTCAGTGTTTTGCCCAAAAAGTGCCCATATAGATTTTTTTCTTCTGCATGTTAATGTGGTAAATTCTGTTACTTCTTTTCTTGATTCCATCCACAGTATACATTAGGAGGGGCTACGGAGTGTACAGCATGTCCCCCTGGCCAGGCTTGCGGTGATTCTGGACAGGGTCTATGTTTGGTGAGGACTTTATGACAACGGAAGGAAGCTATTAACTTGGATGTCATTGATAAAATAAGGGGCGTTAGTTGTAAAGACAATTGTAGAGTTCCTAATTATGGAAGCTCAGTGTATTGCATTTATTAAATATTAAACTATTGAGTGTTACATAATTGGCTACCATAATTTGTTGTTAATATCAACAGTGCAAGGACAATGGTATGCGGTTAAATTTCATCTATCAAGTACAGTGATTGTTAGTACAATAGTATCACCTTAAACAGTATCAAGTACAACAGTATCAAAGCCAACCATATCTGGTTTACAGTATTAGGTACAATAATGTCGTATGCAACATTATCCTGTAAAGCATTGTCAATGGCATGTGGTTAAATGTCATCGTATCAAGTATAGTGATTGTTAGTACAATAGTATCACAATAAACAGTATCAAGTACAAAAGTGTCAAAGCCAACCATATCTGGTTTACAGTATTAGGTACAATAATGGTGTAATCTTGTTAGACAGTATCAAGTACAACAGTATCACATATGACAATATCTTTTTAACAGTATCCAGTTGACAGTATCAAGTACAACAATATCTTTTGCAGCAATATCGTGTAAAATAGCATCAAGTACAAGTCTTGTTCAAGAATATCCTATAAAACATTATGAACCACACAACATTGAGTGCAACAATATCTACTTCACAGTTACAAGTATTATATCAGTATCTACTATTTAAATTCCACACTCGCAAGTGGGGGCATATTAGTCAATATTCTGTTATTTCAAGTTACTTTCCATTTAATTCCCAGGTTGGCCAATATTCAAATGGTACTCACTGTGTAGACTGTGCTGTGGGTTTTATGTGCCCGTCACCCTTGGGTAACCCCCAGGAGTGTCCTGATGGAACCTACCAGAACCAAGAGGGTGAAGCCTCCTGTAAACTCTGCCCAGGAGGTAGACAGTGTCTGTTGAAAACAAATAGCCCTGTGAAGTGCCCAGAGGGGTACTATAGTCTGGTTGGACAACAAGTCTGCACGGTAATACTCTAGATTGATTCTTCTTCAGGCAAATCTTACAAAAAAATCTTAAAAGGAGTTAATTTCATTTGAATACTTGATTCTGAGATGGTTATTTTCTAATGAAGACATTTCTAGGTTGTCGACTGTGTATTTGAATACAGAGAAAAAACTATGATGAGAAATTTGCATAATGTAATGGATTTGATCGGTAGATTTGGTTTATTCACATTTCCGGTATGGTATCACTGTAGATTAATATCTGTGGAATAGATCACTACCGCTCATAATACAAGAAACTTTCCAACTTCACTGGACAACATTGCCTTTATAAAAAATATTTTGTGCCCTATAGTAAGTCAATATTTCCTAATATCGCTGATAATGTTAGATCATTGTCGTAACTTCAATACATGTTTACATGCTGTCTTTTTGCAATTTGTTGTTTCTTATGGTTTTCCCTCGATCCTTTCGACGCTCATAATTTTAGACTCTTTTCGTCACTACCTCAAAACTTTCTATATATATGTTTACTCATCGATTTGTATACAAATGCCACTTTCATGTGATACTAAATCTTGTCTAAGGTGAAGCTACATTTTTTACTTTTAAGAGTTTCTCAATTAAGTTGTACCCTTCAAATTTTTCGTTGACTTTTTAACTTATTATAATTGCTTTTGCTCATGTTATTGTTTAATTGTTTTTATAAAATATTTTGACAGTACACTTTGGAATAAGTTAAGATATTATAAAATTATAAAACCTGAGGAATAAAAAATAGATAATATTGGAAATTGAGGTCAACAATATTGGAATTTTTTTCCCCCCGACACTTCTTAGTTCTTTTTATCATTTTTTTGTGTGAAATACTCTCTTGGAAATATAATATTTATGTGTTTTATCCTTTTTAACAGAGTTGTCCCCTTGGTAAATGGTCTGAGGAGGGTGATTCCTCTTGTAGCCTATGTCCGGCCGGCCAGGAGTGTGTTAACGGTACCACACCGGTGGCACCCACCAACTGCTCAGCCGGTTACTATGCAGCAGCTGGTGATGGCGTCTGCTCGTCTTGTGATCCAGGTTAGTGATGCACAGTAACACCTCATCACATGGATATGTCTGGAGATGTCCTGAGATAAGGGATATGTCCAGAGATTTATGGATATGTCCGGATCTTTACATGTTTTGTACTTTTGTGTAGTACAGAGTGTCATTGTTATGGTCTAATATTTTGTGATGTGCAATGAAGTATATTACATGCTCTAAGCATTTCTTTGTGGCTGGTATCATTTTGTGAATGTAAATGTCTGGACCCGGGCAGATGTTAGACAATCTTGATTTCTGGATATGTCCGTAGCTTTAGGGATATATGTACAAATATGCACAGGGATGTCGATAATCATTTGTGTTGTACTTTTATGTACTACAGTGTGTCATTGTTATGGTCTAATATTTTGTGATGTGCAATGGAGTGTATTACATGCTCTTAGCATATCTTTGTGGCTGGTATCGTTTTGTGAATGTAAAATTATCAGGACATGTCTGGACCCGGGCAGATGTTAGACAATCTTGATTACCGCACGTTTTTGTACACTTAAATGGTGCTATACTTCAACAGTTTGCCATTGTAATGGTCTGTGGGTAGTACAATGTTAATATTTCTCTTTGGCACACGAGTTAAGTGCCCTATAAGGGATACCAAAGTGAAAATAGTCAAAAACAATTCAAAACTTACGAGTTGACATAACTTTTCAGAATGTTTTTGACAGTTCTGTAATATGTTTTTTCTTACATGGTGTGCTAATTTTGGTGAGGACCTTTGTGTTTACAAGTTTTCATGTCTATACTGACTGTACGTACACACATATGAATAAAGTTTTCAAACTAATATTTCTTTGGATAATTGAGGGTTTGCTCTATTTAAATATATTTAAAATTGGCAAAATCTGGAATATTATTCAGACGTCCTGTGAAAGGAAGTTTAATATCTATACATGATTCCATCTGGAAGATATAGAACTTTCACACAAAAATAACTTTATGGATCATATTGTCTCTCATTCCTGCCCTGTCAAAGTTACTCAGAGAAAACATATTAAAAAATTAACAAACTGCTTATCTTCTGCCAAAAATCGTATGCAAATGTATAAAAGATAAGAGCTCTTTATAGTTTATGTGGTGGCCAATTGGCTAAGGTGTCGGACTCGTGATCCAAGGATTGCTGGTTCGATTCCTGCCTAGTTCATTACGTTGTGTCCTTGGGCAAGATGCTTTATCTCACTTGCCTCTCTCCACCCAGGGGTTAAATGGGTAAGCGTGAGGTAACTTGTTATGGGCGCAGTATATAACTGCTACCGACTGGAGGGATTGTCTCTGGGACAGGTTATCATTGACCAGGGGTAATATAATGTCTGTAAAGCGCTTTGAGACCTATCGCTGGTATAAAGCGCTATATTAAAAGCAAATATTATTACCACATTGTCAGATTGGTTTGATACAATAAGTGCTACTATATTAGATTGTTATTATTTTCTTGTTATTGTAATATTGATGGAATTTCCGTGTAATTTTTCGACCGTATTTTCAGGTTCTTACAGCGAGGAGGGATCTTCCGTCTGTGTCACCTGTCCGAGGGGATTCGTCTGCACTGACCCATCTTCGGAGCCGGTCAGCTGCTCCGTCGGCACTTTCAGTCCAGAGGGAGAGGTCGGTCAAATTTACTGAATTTTATTAGTTTTTTCACCAAACAATGCGTGCGCTTTTGGTTTTGTAAGCAGTTTTTCGGGTCTCATGAAAGGAATTGGAATTCAACGGTAAAGAAAGTGACATTGTTGCAAAAAGCGATGAAATTAACATCTTTCACAACCGAGAGATCTCCCTCCTTCTGCACTTCAATATAGTGGAACCTTTGATACCACGGACCCAATGGCACACCAGGTAGGAGCCAGAAAACCAGTGGGCTACCCCCTTCCCCCCCTCGGTGATACTAAATGTAAATGAAGCCACCACCCTCCTTCCTGATAACTTTGACTATTTTCGACCTAGACACCGGGAATGGCAGGGCCCTTCTGTCGGTGGTCACTTGACCTTCCTGAGATGTGAGCCATGCCTGTCTATATACTGTGTGTGACAAATCCTGTCTTGGCCCCATTGCCCAATTCAAAAGGAAGAGCCTGCCTATCTTAGGTCACATAAAGTTATAGGAATTAAACAGTAAAGGTTAGATTGTCCGATCATTTTGGCGTGTTTATAATAATTAAATGTCAGGCAAAGGTATGCTTTATTGAAACTCCAGTCAGTTGCATAGATGTATAGATGGTTTACCTGGGACACTCTTTATCATTTAGTAAGAATAATAGGCATATTTTATGTAATAGTTGCTATATTCATGGTCTTGAGTTACTCTTGTTTTTGAGAGAAAAAAAACCATGATTTGGGCCGAGAATATATCAAGATCAAAATTGCTAATGAGCAATTGCTAATGAGCAAATTGCTATATAGCAATGATAAATGGTTTGTCATTCATCATTTCTTAATTTTCCTTTGGAGATACCTAGATGAGGAGGGTATAAATTGCTACCAGCTCAATGATCCAATCAACGACATTCTGGGCCTTGAAGTAAGGAGTGTATTGGGTGCCTCGGATGAAATTAACATCTTTCTCAGACTAAAGAAAATCACTCCTTGTGCATCTCAATAAAGTGGTACCTTTGATACCTTCGACCAACTGGTACACCAGTTCAGAGCCAGTAAACCAGCAGGATTTAATTTTTTAATTTTTTTGTGTTTTCTTCATTAGTCTGTTGCTTGCACTGATTGCCCAGCTGGTGCTTACTGCAGTGACCCTGCCAATGTCCCCCAGCTGTGCCCTTGGGGGTCTTACTCTTTAGGTGCCAATGAGTCATGTGACTCATGCCCATCAGGGTACTCCTGCATCAACCCTGGTGACATCCCTGTGTTATGTGATGATGGATATTACAGTGAGGAGGTAGGTCAAAGGTCATCTCGGTAAATCATGTAATGGAAGGAATTTCATACCCAGTGATAGCAGGCCTGGAGATATTAGGCAGGTCTGTTGGGGGGGGGTGTTCATGGGAGGCTGCAGCCCAGGTACGGAGGGCTAAGTATGGGGCCTGGGCTAAATTAAAGGGCCTTGGCACAACAAGGGGACTGGAGAAATATACA
Organism: Apostichopus californicus; assembly: GCA_020650975.1. Lineage (NCBI taxonomy): Eukaryota > Metazoa > Echinodermata > Holothuroidea > Aspidochirotida > Stichopodidae > Apostichopus > Apostichopus californicus. Next base: position 506 of record JAIPMN010021168.1, on the reverse strand, counting down.
ATATAGGGTTAGGTATTCTCACTTTGATATATATGTAAGGAAAAATGAAGCCTTCAAGAAAGGGTTGTGACGATTTTCCGTGAGGCCTTACCTGTCTCTCACAGCCTCTCGATATGATGAATATCAAAAAAAGGTATTAGTTATTGCAGGCTTGTTGGAAACTGTTCATGAAGAAATGTCATTATGTTTTATGATTTGTGGTAAATAAAAGTTCCTCTTGACAGTTGACATAGAGTTAAGTATATTCCTCAATTACAGGACAAATTCATTACCCGACTGCACCTACATATGTAGGGATAAGTATACATATATCTATATATGTATCTATCTATATATAGCTATATATGTATCTATCTATATATATCTACATAAATAAATAAATATATATTATTCCCCAGTCTCCCAGTCATGAGATCCCCGGTTCGATTCCCCGCCGACAGCAAGGTGTGTCGTCTGGCAAGGGTGTTGTTCAATAACAACTTCCCGACATGGACGTTAAATGGATG
>JAIPMN010021165.1:0-11106 GCA_020650975.1 Apostichopus californicus | reverse complement strand
TACCAATCACACTTTGACGGTTCAACACCATGGAAGGATTATCTGGTACACTTTGAGCTAATAGCTGAACTATATGAGTGGAACAAACGCTGTAGATCTCAACAGCTTGCTGTAAGTCTACGTGGTCCGACGCAGGCAGTTCTTGCCAATTTGGAACCAGTAAGGAGATGGAGGTTTCATTTACTATATGACGCCTTGGAACAGAGATTTGGAAAAGAAATCAAACGAGGAAGACCCTAAGTAGAATATGTGACCATTTCTACCGGAGCTGTGGTGAGCCTCAAAGACACGCAAGGGAACATAATGTGCCCACTTCCAGTGTCAGACAGGGGAAACAAGTATGCGCTAGTGACAGCAGGTTATTTCAGCAAATGGACGGAGGTTTATACTATGCCGGCAAAACAGTTGCAAATATATTGGTTGAAATGTTTTTCTGTCGCTTTGGAATACCAATATGAAATTCACACTGACCAAGTACGATAGTTTGAGTCCCAATTTTTCTCATGGGTGTGCAAAATTTATGACGTAAAAATACCAGGACTACACCTTACATCCGCAATCGGACGGGATGGTGGAAAGATTTAACAAGACGCTTGAGGCGATGCTGTCTACGGTCAGTATAGAGATATGTGGCTCCTGAACACTGTAAATCTAGGCCTATGAAGATTTCTTTATTCCGTATTCCTGATCCAAAGATTATTCAACGCAGATGTAATGAGTCGATTTCGTTTAGTTTGCTCTGATATCTGACAACTATCTGGTAATCTGTGTGGTAATCTGTTAATCTGTCTGGTAATCTGATAATCTGTTAATCTGTCTGGTAATCTGATAATCTGGTAACTAAACAAATGAAAACGAAACATACGTTTGTAATTAAACAATCAGGAAATCGATTAATGAATAAGTCAATTATTGAAGAATAAATACATAAATCCAAATCATACAGAATAAATAATCATGTATGCAACAAATATACAACGTTATATCAATAAAGACACAACTTACATAAAATCTTTGGTTTAACACTGGAAAATACTTCTTGCTTCAATACGTTCTTGATATCGACTGAACTCGGTAAATGACCGTAAAGACAGAACCAACGTAAACAACAAATTTCAAACACATACTCACGCACGCACGCACACTCACACAAACACGCACACGCGCAGTAGCACTGCAACTTTACATGACGCACACTTCGTAACAATACACAAACAACACATCGTGTGAGCGCGTTTACACTCCCCCCTGTTAAATCATATGGATTTTACACACATTTACAACTAATCGATTGTCAATGCGACAACCCGTGTTTTTGAATAGTAGCCTACACCCAAGTAAAGAAGAAGAAAGCAGAGTTTTGCACGGTATAGGATAACCATTTGTTTTTACTAAGTTGAGACTCAGGGAGCTCTGATCCCTAGGAGTACGAATACGCCAGGGTTTGGGAGCTCTGTTGGATTTGGCAATTTTGGGACCGGGATTTTTACCCAAGGGCGAGTTCAAGGAGTCGAGTAATCTTAGAGGCTGGCCTATGTAGGAGCAACGGGAAAAAGTTCTACTTATCGTGTGACAAGGAGGTTATCGGCTAGGCGAAGGCTGTGTAAAAGTCTTGTTGACAGGTCAATTATATGCTATTCATTCCCGTATGATAGAGTGAGAAAACGGAAGTCTAAGTGTAAATCCAGTGACACACGGACACTTTACGCCAGTTACGCACGGAGTGTAACGCCAGTGACGCACCAAGTGTAACGCCAGTGACGCACGAAGTGTAACGCCAGTTACGCACGAAGTGTTTACGCCAGTTACGCACCAAGTGCAACGCCAGTGACGAACGAAGCTTCGCCTGTTACTCACAGAGTGTATCTTAAGTGACGCACGTGAAAGGTTCGCCAGCTACGCACGAAGTGTAACGCCGTTTACGCACGAAGTGTAACCCCAGTGATGCATCGAGACTTTACTCCCGTTACGCACGTTGTGTAACGCCATTTACGCCTGAAGAATTTACGCCAGTTACACACGAAGTATAACGCCACTGACGTACGAACTTTGCCGTTTATGCACAGTAGGAACAGCATTGACGCATCTAGCCTCGCCTGTTACCCAACAAGATTAACGCCAGTGACGCACGGAGTGTAACTTCGGTTATACACGAAGAGTTTAAGCCAGTTACGCACGAAATGTAACGCCACTGACGTACGAAGCTTTGCCGTTTGTGCACAGTAGGAACAGCATTGGCGCATCTAGCTTCGCCTGTTACCCAACAAGATTAACGCCAGTGACGCACGGAGTGTAACTTCGGTTACACACGAAGAGTTTAAGCCAGTTACGCACGAAGTGTAACGCCAATGACGCACGAAGCTTCGCCTGTTACGCACAGAAGGTAGCGCCAGTGACTCACGAAGCTTCACCGGTTACACAGAGAGTGTCATGCCAGTGACACACGAAGAGTTTACTCCGTTTACGCACAAAGTGTAACGCAAGTGACGCACGTGTAAGTTTGCGCCGATTACGCACGGAGTGTAACACTTAGTGACGCACGAAATTTTGCCGGTAACGCATGAAGTGTTTCGCCTTTGACGCACAAAGCTTCTCCGGTTACGCACAAAACGTAACGCCAGTGACGCACGAAGAGTTTACGCCGGTTACGCAAGAACCCCATAAATAAACAGCTTGATCTTCATTAAATGATTTGTATCATATCTGATTTTCGCATGTAATTATTTTATGTGAGATTCTGTCCTTATTAAGACTTGCGTTCTCTGAGTTAAGTCCATTAGTTGGAAGATCCTGACGGACTCAAGGCAACGTTACAGTACTATGTATTTATGTTTTCCATGATAAGTGTTTGATATTGTAACGTCACACAAGAGATCTCGAAAAAAGATGGTCTTGCAGAAAATATTCAAGTGCCCGTGGCACAGGGGTACCGTTTATTCAACCTCCTTTAACACACAAGGGTCACGAAATGTTATGCTAACAATGTACGGCTCTTACAGTTATCCTTACTTTACGCGAAACATCAACTATTAACGTCACTTTGCATTACCCCTAACGCGGTGTTAAACGCAGCGTCCAGCGCTGCGCCTAACGCAGCGACCCAACCCAGCGTTCAACGCGGCGCCACACTCAGTGTAAAACGCAACGTACAACGCAGCGAACAAATATGAAAATAGATTGAAGGCTACAGAGTTAATTTAATTTACGTTGTCAATACCACTGCACCGTGTCTAACTGTTCGTAGATATTGTAAGTGCCCAGAATATCATGTAATACATTTGTGAGTGGTATGAATTGTTAGTATACTGCACTATTGCACTGAGGAAGATTAAGCACAGTTATTTAGCTTCATCGTTCTTTATACGTTCGTAAGGATCATCTCTCTTCGGTCAATGGATATACTTCAGTCAGTCCGTAATAAGCAGCATTAGTGCAATATAGGTCCTAGTTCAGCTATCAGAAAGGAAGCAAGGTAAAATGATCCACATTACGGTCATTTGGTCCATCGGTTGTTTCTAAGTGTATTTACATTGGTAAATGGCGTTGTTGACACCTTAAAGTTAACTCTGTGTAGCCGTAAACCTGATTTCGTATTTGTACGTTGCGTGTAGCGCCGCGTTGGTCGCTGCGTTGGTCGCTGCGTTTGGCGCTGCGTTTGGCGCCGCGTTTTACGTTGCGTTGTACGTTGCGTCATACGCTACAAGTAGCACCGCGTTGTGCCCTGAATCGTACGCTGCGTGAAGTGCCGCGTTGTACGCTGCGTGTTAGACCCTGCTTTTGGGTATTGTGTAATTGCGACGTTCTGCGTAATTCAAGGATAACGGTTATCTGCCTTATATTGTATGCATACTGTTTTATGACCCTTGTATGCTAAGTGAGGTTTGAAAAAGGGTACCACTGTGCCACGGGCACTTGAACATCTACTCCATTTCCATCTTTTTGTCGAGACTCTCTTTTACCAACCCCAGCTTTAAAGACTGTGTTGTATCACTTGCTGACTGTTGGTGAAATGGGCAAAGGGAAACCAGTCCAATATGCCTATGTTTAACCCCTTTGACGATAGCCTAAGTAGTGACATGTTTGCCTGGGCCTTACGGTGAGAAAACATCTGGATGGGAGTCTGTTAGGATTGTCATAGGAGGTGATTCACCGGTGGCCAGCAAAGTGATAGCGAGGCAGAGAAGCTACATGACGGTGCCTTATCAGACAGCCGGCTTCACGGAGGATGGCGGTCGGACTAACAAAGGAGAATGTGGACCAGATTGGGAGCCCTTTTGAGGAGGAAGAACTTGGCTTCCGGTGACAAGTGATGTCGAGCAAAACAAAGGATTCAACGATGGTGTAAACCCACGAGGTCAGAGGGAAGCCAAAGACTCGATGAGGAGAGATGCGCCAAACAGTGGTCCACCAGCGCTTAACAATGGAAACCCGTTCCACGGCGACATGCGGCCGGCCGATGAGCGAAACTTTGACGAAAGAGAGCCCCTCGAATGCGGTGACGGTGTTGAAACTAACACAGATAAGTCCAATTTGCTTTTCGCATTTGCTAATAGAAGATTGTCGCAGATGCCGATAAGTACCAATCACACTTTGACGGTTCAACACCATGGAAGGATTATCTGGTACACTTTGAGCTAATAGCTGAACTATATGAGTGGAACAAACGCTGTAGATCTCAACAGCTTGCTGTAAGTCTACGTGGTCCGACGCAGGCATTTCTTGCCAATTTTAACCAGTAAGGAGACGGAGGTTTCATTTACTATCTGACGCCTTGGAACAGAGATTTGGAAAAGAAATCAAATGAGGAAGACCCTAAGTAGAATATGTGACCATTTCAACCGGAGCTGTGGTGAGCCTCTTCAAAGACACGCAATGGACATACTGTGCCCACTTCAAGTGTCAGACAGGGGAAACAAGTATGCGCTAGTGACAGCAGATTATTTCAGCAAATGGACGGAGGCTTATACTATGCCGGAAATGTAGGCAGGAACAGTTGCAAATATATTGGTTGAAAAGTTTTTCTGTCGCTTCGGAATACCAATATGAAATTCACACTGACCAAGTACGATAGTTTGAGTCCTAATTTTTCCCATGGGTGTGCACAATTTATGACGTAAATATACCAGGACTACACCTTTCATCCGCAATCGGACGGGATGGTGGAAGATTTCACAACTACGGTCAGGATAGAGATATGTGGCTTCTGAACACTACCAAGAAAATGGCATCTCCCCTAACCTGCAGCGACCCTGGGTAGGGCCACTGACTGGCGTACTATATCGTGTTAAGATGGGGTGCATCAAAGTGGTGCATCACGACCGATTGATGGCTTACACTAGCGACGATAACTCTCTATGGATCCAAAGATCTAGATAGTTTCTACAATGTTCAAGCTAACGTAATATTCGTTCATTTCCTGTTATTTATTTATTTTGGCAGAAGATGGAGAAAGATCAATTTGAGGTTCAGTACTGTTGTACATGCTTCAGTGAGAAGTTTGCAAAAGGGGCGATCTTAGAAATCTTTAAAAGGAAAAGCACAAGAGACCTGGACAACAGTTCACTTGCCAGCATTGTGATTATTCTTCGGACAGGAGACTGGACATCACACGTCAGACTTCCAGCCGACACACCAAGAACACCAAATTTGAAAGACCCTTGCAAAGTTAAGATCGAAACATACGAAGTAGAACAAGGACAGGGTTCTAAAAGAGGGCAACGCAACGGCGGTCAGACACCTGAAGTGCGTATTCCAAGACGGACGAATCAAATTTGTGGTTGAAAGATTCCAGAAGAACGACGCGTAGAACTGAACCAGATGTGTATTTAACTTTGTAACATGTTTGTAATGTAAATATATTAACTCTTTCCAAGCTGTTGTTGTACTATAACGAGAGTGGTATCCGTGTTATGCTTAAGTAGGAAAGAATTCTTTTCTAATATTCATTAATGCATGGAAAGGAATGCTTGAATAATTGTTAGTTCCAAGTAAGTAAATACGAGGATATGAACTATGGTGGGAGGTGACTAACCGAACTTGCGTAGTATTTTAACTTTTAAAATAAATCAAAATAAAACAAAACTGTTAGCAAACAGCTATCCATTGAAGAGCATGTGTAAGAGAATTTGTAACCTGCAGGTTGCCACACAAAACGTACCAGCAGATCCTTTTATACTAGTCTGAACATTGGCCTAAGTATACGCGCCCGAGAATTTACTACTTCAAGAATACCGCCTCTGAGTTGCGGTCACCAGTCTTCCGGAGACCGGAAAGCTCAACCCTTCAAAAAAAAAGGCCAGGTGCACGATTGCTTACGTCATAGTGAACAACTTGGGAGGATAACGGGGATTTCCCGGCAAAGATATTGCAGCATTACTTCAAGCATAAGCAGTTAATACAGCGTAACAAATAGCTTTCAAAAGTGAAAATACAACGCAAGTTCGGTTACAACATCAAGTATGAGTAGGTTTTATTGATTCTCAGCAGTTTGATAGAAACTGTTGTAATTGGATAAACAGTTAACTTTCCCAAACGACCATATTGTTTTAAAATAGTTTTAATTGTTATGTTTCCTCATTTTCCTCATACAGTGATACAAGGGCGTAGGAACCGGGAGTGCTGGGGGGCAGCCCCTCCCCCAGTGAAAAATATGGGGGCGGAAGTATCATTCCGCCCCCCACCCCTGCTCCGCAAGTCAGAAAACCCCTTTTCATTTCCAAATAAGAAAAAAATCTCATTTGGAGCACCAAATTGCATCTAGGGCCAGGTGAAAATGCAAAATTATTTACAAAATGGAGTGGGTGTTGAAGTGTGCTATATTGCACCAAATTGTATCTGAGGCCACCTGGAAATGCAAAAAAATGACACCCCCTCCCCTTATACCCCTCCCCCAGGCCGGCCATCAGTCTTCAGCCCCCCCCCCCCCACTCAAAAGTACCTTCCTACGCCACTGAAGTGATATAACAGACCTTACGGAAGTAACCTTGAGGTCTAACATCGGTGGAAACACTAGAAATGAGTTTGCTTTGTTAAGACGCACTGGGCTATATGAATATCATACGTGGTTTAATAACAGGATTTCCTCGAGACACAGATGGACTGACGACAACTAAGAGGACAATGGATAGGTATACAAACTACTTAATTACGTAATTTTTCATGGACAAACCCATGTCATACAGATAGTTCTGATGACCAACTACCCACAACAGAATTGTTTTCAGATTCTGATTTCAATGGGTTAATGTTTTCCACATACACGACTGAATAATTGTACATGTATATTGATATGACATTAATGAGCGACTTAAAGTAGGTATAGAATAGTGAATTGACTCTCTATAGTTTTGGACAGTAATTAATCATAAGGGTTTTGTAAAGCTGAATCTAAACTACTGAAAGCCCTGTCATACAACTTAAATATCTAATGTCTTTCAAAACAACTCTCCAGATTTTGGGAGAATTGTTCAACAACAAATACTAAAAAAATGATGGTTAGATTGTCTTCATCGTTATAGTTGTCACATCAAACGGAAATGATCTTAACGCTTTAACTAAACTGTCACATACTACATGGACATTTGTGATACTTTATGAGACTAAGATTAAAGATATATATAACATATTCTTTGTTTGATTTTTTGACGAGATCATAAACCAGTTAAAAATAAATATTAAAGAAAAATGAAATAAATTGATTTACTTCCATCTTTTTTGGGAGGAATTTTTTTAGTAAGGTAAACTTATATAGAAATTGTTTGTTTCTTGTTACTTTTTTGCCCCGTTTCATGTAGGAAGTCGTTTGTCAAGACACTTTGGACTTGAAGATGACGATTGTTCTTCCATTGACGGAGATGAAAGTACTACAATTCAGACGTACAGTTTGAAGAAAGTCACAGCACAAGAAACGTTTATCTTAGATCTTACAAGGTAGCATACGCCCATTAAAAGCCCCATTGACTTACACACTAAATCACAAAAGTAATGTGGTCTCTAAGTCTAGATAGAAGTTTTCACTAGCTAAACGCTACCCATCACCGGATAGCTGACAAGTTGGCCTTTCATGGCACCATCAATTTTCCGTATCATGACCATGTAGATTTTTTGCTAACCGAGCCGGAAGTTTTCGTCACTTGTAAACAAACCTCTTCACTCAGTGGTAAACAAATTTCCTACGCTGCTCCTGGGAGGCCTAAAGGGGTCTAAAATTGCCTCAATTGACCCAATTTTCTCACCACATCTACTTCCATTCATGCTCTTCAACATGAAGGCCACAAAAAACTAGATTATGATTGATAACAGGTCGCAAAAGATGTTCTCCTGCTGCTTTGAACAATCGAGCGGATTGATATAGACTCTAATAGGAGTATGCCACCACAATCCACAGCAAAAAAGTTTAATTAAAGAGGATCGTTTTACTTCTGTGCCGCCACTTTAAACTATAAACAAGGGTCGATGGCAGTTACCGTCAAAGTTTTGTCATGTAAAGAAAATAAAACAACAATAGTATGGTCATTAAATGAAAAAAATAAACAGGGATTAAAGACCTAAACAAATAGAGAAATGGATCGAGAAAAGCAATGAGTGCGTCAAATTAACACTTGAACGAAGCAAGAATAACTTTTAAAGTTATATATTATCATCGTAGTTGTAATCGTAATCGTACTACAGTGCCACGCGGGCACATGCATATTATCTCCATTGCTATATGATTATCGAGACACTCTTTCGCAAACCCCTGCTTTAAAGATTGCCACACCATACAGGAACGAAGCGTTACACTATATTACGATCATGTATTAATTATAAGTTAATCCTTATGAATTTATCTTTATTTTCTCAGATTTCGACGACTGTCTGATTATATGATGAAACTATACGAACCGGCCATGAACTCGACAAATGTTACACTATATATAGATATGATGAAACTGTACAAACCGGCCATGAGCTTGACGAATGTTACTCTATATATGATGAAACTGTACAAACCGGCCATGAACTCCACAAATGATACTCTACATCAATCAGAGGCTCTCAGATTTCGAATTAATATCTCACCTGCTTTGTTATATCCTCCATGCTTTGTTATATCCTCCATGCTTTGTTATATCCTCCATGCTTTGTTATATCCTCCATGCTTTGTCATATCCTCCAAGGTCGTTATATCCCCATGCTTTGTTATATCCCCCATGCTTTACTATATCCCCATACGTTACTATATCCCCATACGTTGTTATATCCCCATGCTTTGTTATATCCCCCATGCTTTACTATATCCCCCATACGTTGTTATATCCCCATGCTCTATTATATCACCATGCTTTTTCATATCCCCCTAAGCATCTCAAACTATCATCCCCTTCCCCTCACAAGAATACATATCAGAAGATATTAGTGAATAAAACCAGTTATGAATATAAGTACATTTAATTTCACACCGTACCATGGGAATGGGCGGCAGGGGAAAGTCGCCCCCCCCCCCTCCCCGTCAGAAATTATCCCGAACGACATGGATGCAGTAAAACAAAGACGAAATAGCACCTATGTCATCTAGGATACTGGATACCTGTCCTTAAAGAGCTGCTTTATTGGCTCCAATTATAGCAATCTATAGCTATGAAAGTTTTGTGATAACGTGATTTGTGGTCATAAATCGACTTCAGGCTCTTAAATTAGCATATATAGTTTCTTAACACCATTAGGCTCTTTGTGTAAACTCTGTGTGGAAATATGTTCATGTCTACAGTGTAGTTAATCATACAGCGTTCACACAAAGACCCTCAAACAAGAAAATATACGTGGCAGGCGTTGCAGACTAATTGGTAAAAAGAAGTCATTTCATGACCAAGGCAGGTGGATTACGTAATCACACGAACCTTTCCAAGGCAGTGTGCTATAGGTTGGGGTCTATACAGCAGACCTTTAAAGATCTGCTTCTCTAAAGGTTCTCTTTTTAATCTCACTAGAACTCTTCGAATCACTTAACTGTTATGCAGTGAGTGATACTTTCAATCACATTTCAGACCATCGCATGGAACTAGATTGTCGTTTCTAATAGAAACACATCCCCACTTGGATCAGTATAGAGATGTGCAATACCAGCTGCGTGTACCTACTACACGTTATATTATGTATTTTTAATGTTTAATGTCGTTAATATATACCCAACACTGCAGCCACTAGGAGCTAATTGGGCATAATTGCATCCTCTGCTCATCTCTCTTAAACTTGCTTCCAAGTGGCATACATTTTAGAACACCTTTTTATGGAACACTAAAAGGAAAACCTTTGTGTTGTTACATTATCTTAAGTCTAAATAAGTAGCTCTAAACGAAAGATTGTGGTAGTAAATGATAATAATTAAAAATAAAAAAATAAAATCACCACGACTGATTTAGGTAGGGGCCTGATAATGGAAATAAAAAAGGACACCAGAAGAAAACATCCCCCACCCCCTGAAGACGGGAGGTTCGGACATGTCCCCGCTCCCTTTGGGTGCATCACTGATTAGCATAGCAATCAGCCATACCGCTGATCAAATTGGAAACATTTCTTCCTCCGTAAAAACAGTTTCTTAAGGTTCGTACTAAGATAGCCATCAAATTCGCAATCTTCTTTGTTGGTTTAACCAATGCATTGCGTCATCTTCTCTTGCTCTGCCGTTCTCAAGTGTGTATGCAGGCGCGTATCCAGGGGGGGCGTTGTAGGCGCGCGCCCCCGGGTAAGAAAAAGAGAGGAAAAAAGAGAGGAAAAAAGAGGAGGAGGAGAGGAAGGAAGGGAAAAGAAAAAGAAGAAGGAGAGAAAAAGCAGAAAAGGAGGGAGTAAAAGAAAAACGCCAAGACACCGGGAAGAGAAAGAGGAACGGTGACATCATTACAGCGCTGATCCCTATTATATACACAGGGTAGCCAGTGACGGATCGAGGATTTCGGAAGGGGCGTGCGCCTCACCCTATACCCCTTACACCGACAACTCCATTTTTGACGTTTCCATTTTTCCTCTCTCACTTATGTATCTATATATATACTATATATGGTCTATCATAACGCGTGTGTGTATGGACCAGTGGCGGAGCTAGGGGTATTGGTCAGGGGGGGGGGGGGC